>JABBMZ010000116.1:0-93665 GCA_013403795.1 Teratosphaeria pseudoeucalypti | reverse complement strand
AGATAAGAAAGAATACTAAGAAGCTATTAGTAGCTAGATATATATAGGCGTTCTAACTAGACCTAATATTATATTCGCACTTAGAAGGCTAAGCTAGTATATATTAGATCTAGCTAAATATTACTAGCAGGCTCTAAAGAAGCTTAGAAAGTATATACGCTCGTTAAAGGACCTTAGAATTATATATAATATAAAGGCACAAGATATACTTACAGGGTACTCTAACTTAGACTACGCGATAGACAAGTTAGACTATATCTTAGTACTAGGGAATATATTTATACTTACTAGAGGACTAGTATCGTAGGCTAGTAAGAAGCAAAAGTTAGTAGTAGGCTCGATAATAGAGGTAGAGTACATAGTAATAGCGAGGTATATAAAGTAGTCGTAGTTCCTCTATTAGATCCTTCGAGATATAAAGATATAAAGACACATCGGTTAGAGCCTATATATTAAGGAGGAGATAAAATTCGCTATAGGATTACTAATAGTGCGGCTATAAGGAGATAACTAAGCGGTAATTACTCTTATAAAGGATACACACGCTAGTAAGAGGTTAAAGTATATCGACGTAGCCTACTATTATTAGAGAGACCTCTATAAGAAGGGTATTATCTCTATTAGCTATATTAAGACTTCTAACATAATTACCGACGGCCTAACGGAACCGAAACTAGGACCCTAATTCGAGAAGGAGAAGGTAGTAGAGTAGCTTTAGCTAGGAAAGTAATCTTTTTGTTTTGCTTTTCTTTCTATTTCTATAATTATAGCTACTACTAGGGAGTAGCACTATAATATACTACTAGACTAACCTACTACCTTAGGTAATCTCGTTTGTTACTAGGAATTTACAAATTCCTACTAGAATACTTATACTACTAGCGGCCTCCTCTAGACCTACGATAAGTACTCTAACTACTACGAGCCCTATAATTAGCACTCTAACTACTACTCTAACTACTACGACGACTAGCCTAAGACAGACCTATATTAGGTAACTTAGAAACTTCGCTACTAATCCTTTTATCGGGCGTTTTAGTAATCTGCTAGTAAAACTATTACTAACTATAGAACTCTTACTAAGCTCTTACTCTATCTACCTTAGTAATACTATAGAGTAGATTCTTAGGAGGTCTCTACATAATAATAAGAGGGCTTAGATAAGTAAGATATAGACTCTAATAAGGAACACCTAAGTGCCGCTCGACTCTAGAGGCGCCTAGGCTAATATTAGGAGATAGCCGATATTTAGAAGGCGAGCGCTTAGTAGGAAGTAGAATGTCGTAGTTGTCTAGAGTAGGGGAAGAAGGGATACTACTCTATATACTTCTAATAGGCTGACCCCTTAGACTCCTACGCGAGAAGATTAGACTTATACTAGTTATATAGATATCTAGTCTAGAAGGTCGACGACAAGTTAGAAGGGAAAGAGTTACTAGGATCTCCTACTCCTATCTTTCCTCCTAGGTCTCTCTAAGCGACCGACGCCTCTAATTAAGAATCCTAGTACTCTAATACCTCTAACTAGGAACGTTAGAGCTCTAACGTCTCTAACTAAGGCTTATACCCTAGAAAGCTATATTAGGAATAGGGACTAGAGCTTACCTCGGTAGAGTAGCAGACCTTTCGCTTAATAGGGACTCTTCCTTAATTATAGGCGGAATCGAGGCACGCTAGTAGGGCCGAGGAAGGAAGGCCTAGTTAGTAAGGTACTAATAGGTTAGAGCCTTAATTCTCTTACTTATCTAGTTTAACTTATAGTTAGCTACCTAATCTAGGAGAGTTAAAGGCCTCCTAAGAATGCTCTATTCCTACTAGGCGAATTTAGCCTCCTAGAGGTAGACTAAAATCCTATAATAGATAAGGTCACTCTAGGTAAATAGCGTTAGCTTAGTCCTAACTAGAATATCCTTATACGGCTATAGAGTCTTGTTAAACTATATAGCAAAGAGGTCTCTAGCTTCTTAGTTTATATAAGGCTTAGGGAAGGCCTCGTTACGATAATCTATAAGACTAGTAAGCAACCTACGGTACTTACTCTCCTAGTACTTATCTAGAGCTATCTAGTAACGATCTAGACTCCTCTAACGACGATCCTTATCTCTCTAACGCTATAGGCCTAGGTTAGGACTCTAACCTAGGCTCTAACAAGTCGGAGCTTAGGAAGTTAGGTTAATAGGCTAGGAAGTAAGGAGACGAGGCCGGAGGTTATAGCTACTTACCTTAACTTAGGCTAATAGGCTACTCTAAGCTTAGGCCGATAGGCTACTCTAAACTTAGCCTAATAGACTACTCTAACCTATAGTACTACTCTAACCCGTAGTACTACTCTAACCTAAGGGATTCTCGCCTACTACTCTAGTATAGAGCGAGTAATACTTCTTTTAGTTCTTTCTAAAGCAATTAGTATAAGAGCCCTTAAGATAAGGATTTCCGGAGTTAGAGTAATAAAGAGCGTATAGGCCGACGTACTAGCCTCCCGACTTAGTAGTATACTAGACCTAGTTTATAGTCTAGGTAGTACTAGCTATTATAAGGCCCGCCGTAATAGGTATTATACTAGTTAGTATATTTAGGTTATACTCTTATAAACCCAGATTGTTAGGAAATATAATATCTAAATAAGTAACGTAAAAATAGGTTATATTACCCTTAAATGCTAGAGGGACCTAGGAAAACCGACTAGCGTAGTATGCCTCGTAGAGGAATCGAATACATACCTAGAGCTAGGTATAACTAAGAGTTAGGTGCCTTACGGCGTTAGAGCTTAAAGCTATAAGCTACCTAAGCTTCTTGTCGAGTAAAGCGTTGTCTAATAGAATTAGCGGAACTATTAAACTAAGATCCTCTCTCTACTAGGCAATAGATTTACGCGTACGGAAGTAGCTATAGGAGGAATATATTATGTTAGGAAAGGATTATACATTTTTGTACGAATAGAAAAAATGAGTCAAAACTATTCTCTTTTAAGAAGAGGAATCGTCTCTTCTCTCTCCCCCTTAAATACTCCTCCTCCTAGGGCTAAGCTTATAGGGCCTTAGTTAGAGGACTAGTAAGTTATAATCTAGCATGACTCTTCTTATTCTAACTTAAGTAGGAAGGTATAAGACTGCCCTTTACTTTTTTAACACTCCTACTTAGGCATATGCCGTCTGTAGCTCCTACTAACCCCGAGCAACTCCTACTAGCTTCTAATCCCTAGTCTAGAGTCCTCTAGAGGTAACGTGACCCTTTGTCCTTATAAGAGAGGGTTATAAATTAGAATGTGTTTGTCTTCTCTTTGTCTTTATAATAGAGAATTATAAATCAGAGTATGTTTGCCTCTAATATATAAATAAAGTCGTAAGCTAGAGCATACTTGCTCTTTATATATACTAGTTTGTTTATTCGTCTAGCTTATATAAATGCCTTGTCTTTATAGGCAGGTCCGACTCTATATAAAGTCGTCTATCCTCCCTCTCTTCCTTAATATACTTCTTTAGTTGTTACCTCTCTAACACCTTAACACTTCTCTAACACCTTAGTATAGTATAATAGTAAGGTGTTCCGCTAATTCTATTAGATAACGCTTTACTCGACAAGAAGCTTAGTGTTATAAATTGAAGCGATTAGATAGTACAAGCGAACCCGCTAGGAGAAACAGTAGCACCAACCGACTAATAAGGATAGTGCTCTACCTCCTATAGCTAAGACCTAGAGAGCATATGCACCTTGCTCTCTATGCTCTTACTACTCCCTAGAGATCGTAGAGAGCATTAAGAACAGAAGGGGCCTACTATTAGGAAGGCAATATATATAGGAACTTAGGATGGACTTGTTTAGCGATGTTCAACTTATATTAGTAATCGACTGATTAGAATCGACTGTCTATCAAACTCTTGTTGTTTATTACTTTATATTAGTATCTACTTCCCTCTTTAAGAGCTTATCTTTAGAAGCTACTAACGCTTACCTGTTTCGGGTTAGGACATACTTCGGTACGTATAACCCGCTAGTTAGTTGTTAACACTTTGAACACCCTTAAGTATAAGTTCTATATCGAGGACCGCTTCGGGAACTCTAGCCCTAAGCGATACTAGAGGATCGACACGAGCAAGGACTACGTTAGGAGACTCTGCTATAAAGGTTGCTAAACTAGACCTCTACTATAGAGATCGAGTCAAGCTCGAGGAATAGCTTAACTAGATATAGCTATACTTCTTATTTAACGACGTTACGTAGAACAAGACCTTATTCGCTATTACGTACCTACGTAGCAAAGCTTAGAAATGGATTAAACCCTATCTTACTAAGTACCTTAGCGACAACACCGACGAAAAGAGAATGTTCGGAAACTTTAACGTCTTTAAGAAAGAACTTAGATAGATCTATAGAGTCTATAACAATAAGGAAGTTTCGACTAGGGTTATTTAATACTTAGTTTAGAAGACGTTAGCATCCGACTATGCTGCTAGCTTCAAACAACATGCCTAAGTTACTAAATAGGATAATAATGCCCTAATAGTTATGTTCCGACGTAGCTTAAAGGATAACGTTAAGGATGAGCTAATACGCGACGGATCTATAAACGACGACTTAGACCAACTCATTTCTAGTGCGATCCGGATTAATAATATATTATACGAGCGTGCGATAGAAAAGCGCTACGATCGTAGTAGTAGGAAATATAGCTTTATACCTACTAGCTAGACCGGAGGAAGATATAATCGAGGTGACGACTATAATGCTATAGACTAGGAAGCAAACAACACGTAGCGACTCGATAACGGAAGACCTAAGGGAAAGGGATCCTAAGGTAAGAAAACTAGAATTAAGTGCTATACGTATTCTAAGATTAGACATATAGCAAGGGACTATAAGTCGAAGAATAAAGTACCCCGACGATAGTTTAACTCGATAGAACGAATTTAGGAATTTAATATAGTCCTCGGAACCTAGGATGAACTAACATCGAGGGGAGGATATAATAAGAACCCGAAGGAGCATAATCCGCTAAAGGGCAACTACGAAAGTTTTGCTAAACCGCTCGACTATTCGAACGTACTAGTAAAATTAAAGGACATTACCGCGGAGTAGGAGGAACTAGTAAGCGGAGCGATCTAGTAGCTAGATATAACTCTTGCCTAGAAAATACCTACAGCTCTAGAAAACGAATTCTATTCTATAGAGTACGTAGATAATATCCCTAACGACGTAGAGGATATCCCTAAACGAGAGGACGCGATAGGAATCGTAGGCGACGACGCCTACAATAGGGACGAAGAAAAGGGAACAGACGAAGCCCTATACCGAGCCCTAGGTTCGGGAGAGAACTAAGAACCTACGCGACTATCTATACTATAGAGCGGAATGTTAAAACTATGCGAAGCAGAAGATTAGTTAAGATGCTACGACAACTAATATAGGAAACATCGAGATAAGAAACTCTAAAATAGATAGGTAGAACTACGATACGAAACTCGATAGATATACGCCTATTATAACGCTAGAGGACTAGTTTATAAGATACAGAAGAACGAACTTTACGAACAAGTTAGATAGGACGTTAAAGACCTACTTTAGTAGTATAACATGCTAGTAGAAATCGCGGAAATTATAGCGGACATTATATAAAACTAGACATCCCTTTACGAAGGAGACTAACTACGACTAGACAAAGTCGGTATACTTATAAGCGAAACTATACACGAACGCTAATAGTTACTTAAAGACTAAGAACGTATAGAAGAAGTTAACGTTATAGAAGGACAAGATAACGAGACGACCGAAAACAAAGATAGCGAAAACGATAACACTTTAGATAAAGAGTAGGGAAGTAGTAACGACATAAATCGAGACGAACTAATCGAGTGCACTATATTAGGCTATATAGAAGCTATAAGCATGTTTGTCGCAATTACTAGGCGATATAAGGAAGTTTTCCTAACACTTAGAAAGGAACGCTATCTATATCTAGGACAATTCGACCTCTTAATTAAGTAGCTTCGAAGTATGTTATAGAAGCATCGATTAGTATACGGAGAAGAACAAAGCTTTAGACAATACGTACGAGACGTGCTACCTGTTAGAAGCTAGTTCTAGGGCGATAGAAGCTACCTAACACTAGGAGGCTTACTCGTAACGAAAGTAATAAGGGACTAGATTAAGGCACTACAGAAATAGTTCTAAACTATGCAGACTATTCAGACCCTTAGGCGAGAACAACTATAGGAGGTTCTAACTAATAACCGAAAAGCTAGACAAGAAGCGATCTAACATAGGAATTAGATCTAGACATGTATTAGGGGGAAAATGCGAGAATACTAGGATCGACAGCTCCTCACGAGAGAATAATAGAAGGAGCTAGAACGATAACAACGACCTATAAAGATATATAGGATGCTAGTACTAGAGTATAGTAACGCTTTACTATTCGATTCGGAAAACAAGTAAGCTCGGCTAACACAAGCGATCGGTACGAGTATAACAACATTTATAAGGCTTAAGAAAACAATTCTAGTAGTAATAGCAAGATAGGAGTCTTTAAGACTAAAAGTATCGTAAACGGACTACCTACGATAGTAATAATCGATAGTAGGGCTAGTAGCAGCTTTATATCGAAAAACTACGTTTAAAGGAGAGCGATTATAATACGCTAGAAACTAGATAGATATAAGGTAATTGTAGTAAATAGATTACGCTTGCCTAACGTAGATAGAGAAATAGTACCTCTATTATGTATTACTTAAGGGCATTACGAGGAGATTATCTTAGATATAATACTAATAGCTAGACACGACATCGTACTAGGCACCCCTTAGTTAAGAAAACATAACCTAGCTATTAACTAGAGGACAGGAGTACTCAGATTTGATTAATGCGAATACGAACGTATTACGAAACCTATATATCGATAGCGGACGATAGTAGATAAGCAGAAGAAACTATACGAGATGTGTTTCTTAGCGAATAGCGGACTTTAACGACGAAGCGCGAACTAGACAGATACTAGAGAGAGTCTACTAGATTATAAAGACGTTATAGTACATAGTGAAATCGCAGCACCTAGAATCCTAGAAGAGTACAAGGAATTCGCGCTACTCTTTAAAGACGAAACGGGATTAGCAGCCTTACTAAAACATTAACTGTAGGACTACTAAATCCGACTTCAGCCTAGAAAGGTACTACCGTTTAGACTACTATATACTAAATCAGGCAAAGAATTAGAAGCTGAACGAGAATAGATTAAGGAGAACGAAGTAAAGGGATATATCTAGAAATCGGAATCCTCTATAGCATTACTAATAATGTTTGTACTAAAGAAGAACGGAAAGCTACGATACGTATAGGATTACTAGAAACTTAACGACATTATAATTAAGAACTAGTACCCTTTACCTAACATTAGCGAGCTATAGGACAGACTTTTAGGAGCTTAGTAGTTCACCGCGCTAGACTTACGGAATAGGTACTACCTTATCCGTATAGTAGCTAGTAAAGAGTAGAAGACAGCATTTAGATTAAGATACGGACTTTACGAGTTCTTAGTTATGCTATTTGGATTAATAAACGCACCGGCAAGTTTCTAAGATATAATAAACAATATACTACGAGAATATTTAGACGACTTTATAATAGCGTACCTTGACGATATCCTAGTCTATACTAACGGGACGCTATAACAAAATATCAAACATATACGAAAAGTATTTAGGAAACTATAGGAACGTAATCTACGAGTTAACCCGGAAAAATGCGAGTTCTATAAGAAAGAGGTCAAGTTCCTAGGATTTATTACAAGTACAAAAGGACTATAAGTCGACCCCGACAAAATCAAGGCAGTATAGGAATAGCTAACACCGAAATACGTTAAGGACGTATAAGCATTCCTAGGCCTTACGAACTATAACCGAAAGTTTATTAAGGACTACTCGACAACTACGACAGTTCTTACAAATCTTATAAGGAAGGATATTACGTTTAAATAGGAAAACAAACACTAAGAAGCCTTTTAGAAGCTAAAGGATGTAATAGCAGAATGCTTAATACTAGCTATGTTCGACACGAACAAGCCTATATAGATCGAAACAGATACATCCGATCTTGCTATAGGAGCATACCTTACCTAAGAAAGCGAAGGTAAGCGCAAGCCTATCGCCTACTATTCTCGAAAGATAACACTAGCCAAATAGAACTACGACATTTATAATAAAGAGCTACTTATAATCGTATTAGTACTACGATACTAGAGAGTTTATTACGAAGGAGTACTAGGACTTGTAATATATTCAGACTGCAAGAATCTGCTATATTTCACAACTATAAAGGACCTAATAAGACGACAAGTCAGATAGGCAGAACTTCTAGGGCAATACAAATTCGAAATCAAATACACTCTAGGAAAGGATAATATAAGAGCAGACGCCTTATTACGGCGAAGCGACTATATAGAAACAAAAGACAAGTTCGAGCACTAGGTATTAAAAATCAATAATAACGGAAGCCTAAGCGTAAACGTTAGAGAGTTTAATAAAACAGTTAGGATACTAAACGACCAAAAGGAGGAATTTCCTATAAGCAAAGGAAAATTCTAAGTGCTAGAAGCAGACATCGAGAAATATATACGAAGGCACTACGACGAACTAACATAAGGACATCTAGGAATTGCGAAGATAGTACACTTAATATAAAGACATTTCGAATTCCCGTAGATGCGATAACGAGTATATAACTACATTAAGAAATGTGTATAATGCAGACAGAATAAGGTAGAACGATATTCGCCTTACGGAGAAATTTAATTCTCTAAAGTACTAGAGCAACTATAGGATAAGGTCACGATAGACTTTATCGTAAAGTTACCTAGGTTAAAGGACCTAGTAACAGGACACGCATACGATTTGATACTTAATATTATAGATAGGCTAACAAAGTACGCACACTTTATACCCTATAACGAATTAATAATAGTAGAACAGCTAGCACACCTTGTGCTTAATAGGCTAGTTAGATACTATAGAACGCAAAAGGCTTATATAACGGATAGGGACAAGCTATTTACGTCGCGGTACTAGAGGACACTTCTTACACTTCTAGGCACGAAGTAGAAGTTGTCTATAGCATTTTATCTATAGACAAACGGATAGACGGAACGAGTTAACTAGACTCTAGAGACGTACCTACGATACTACGTTAATAAAACAATAAACAATTAGGTAGCACTACTACTAATAGCGCAACTAGTAATTAACAACATAGATTCGTTAATAACAGGCAGGTTACTATTCTTCCTAAACTTCGGGAAGGAGCCTAATGTTTTTAGACCCGAATACTACTATAAGGCTACTTAGGCTGCGGTAGTTAGGGTAAGTGACCTCCGAAAAATCTATAAGGACGCTAAAACAAGGATCGAACAAGACTAAAAGAAACTGCAAAGCAAGGACACAAGAATAGCACCTTAGCTAAAAGAGGGGGATAAGGTGTATCTTCATACTAAAAACCTAAAGATACAAAGACCGACAAAGAAACTAGACTATAAGAAAGTTGGACTATTCTTAGTTAAGGAGGTTAGAGGACCTATAAGCTACAGGCTAGCACTTCTACTAGACGCCAAAATACACCCTATGTTCTATATATCGCTTTTGGAACTAGTAGACCTAGACACACCCTTATAGGAAACATTTCATTACGAAACTTAGGAAGAAGACATAGTTGCTAGACAAACGAAAGAGTTAAGGTCACACGTAATAAGCTTCGGGACGAAGCTAGGCTAAGGAGGGGATAGTGTTATAAATTAAAGCGATTAGATAGCACAAGCGAACCCGCTAGGAGAAACAGCGGCACTAACCGACTAATAAGGATAGTGCTCTACCTCCTATAGCTAAGACCTAGAGAGTATATATACCTTACTCTCTATGCTCTTACTGCTCCCTAGAGATCGTAGAGAGCATTAAGAACAGAAGGGGCCTACTATTAGGAAGGTAATGTATATAGGAACTTAGGATGGACTTATTTAGACTATGTTCAACTTATGTTAGTAATCGACTAATTAGAATCGACTGTCTATCAAACTCTTGTTATTTATTACTTTACATTAGCATCTACTTCCCTCTTTGAGAGCTTATCTTTAGAAGCTACTAACGCTTACCTGTTTCGGGTTAGGACATACTTCGGTACGTATAACCCGCTAGTTAGTTGTTAACACTTAGGTAGCTTATAGCTCTAAGCTCTAACGCCGTAAGGCACCTAACTCTTAGTTATGCCTAGCTCTAGGTATGCATTCGATTCTTCTACGAGGTATACTACGCTAGTTAGTTTTTCTAGGTCCCTCTAGTATTTAAGGGTAATATAACCCGTTTTTACGTTACTTATTTAGGCATTACATTTCCTAACAATCTAGGTTTATGAGAGTATAACCTAAATACACCAACTAGTATAATACCTATTATAGCGGGCCTTATAATAGCTAGTACTACTTGGACCGTAAACTAGGTCTAGTGTACTACTAAGTTAGGAGGCTAGTACGTCGGCTTATACGCTCTTTATTAGTCTAACCCTAGAAATCCTTATCTCGAGGGCTCTTATACTAATTGCTTTAGAAAGAACTAAAAGAAGTATTACTCGCTCTATACTAGAGTAGTAGGCGAGAATCCCTTAGGTTAGAGTAGTACTACGGGTTAGAGTAGTACTACAGGTTAGAGTAGTCTATTAGGCTAAGTTTAGAGTAGCCTATCGGCCTAAGCTTAGAGTAGCCTATTAGCCTAAGTTAAAGTAGGTAGCTATAACCTCCGGCCTTATCTCTCTACTTCCTAGCCTAATAACCTAACTTCCTAAGCTCTAACTTGTCGGAGCCTAGGTTAGAGTCCCGACCTAGGCCTATAGCGTTAGAGAGATAAGGATCGTCGTTAGAGGAGTCTAGATCGTTACTAGATAGCTCTAGATAAGTACTAGGAGAGCGAGCACTATAGGTTACTTACTAGTCTCGCGGATCGTTATAACGAGGCCTTCTCTAAGCCTTATATAAACCGAGAAGCTAGAGACCTCTTTGCTATATAGTTTAACAAGACTCTATAGCTATATAAGGACATTCTAGTCGGGACTAAGCTAACGCTATTTACCTAGAGTGACCTTATCTATTATAGGATTTTAGTCTACCTCTAGGAGGCTAAATTCGCCTAGTAGGAATAGAGCATTCTTAGGAGGCCTTTAACTCTCCTAGATTAGGTAGCTAACTATAAGTTAAACTAGATAAGTAAGAGAATTAAGGCTCTAACCTATTAGTACCTTACTAACTAGGCCTTCCTCCCCTAGCCCTACTAGCGTGCCTCGATTCCGCCTATAATTAAGGAAGAGTCCCTATTAAGCGAAAGGTCTACTACTCTACTAATATAAGCTCTAGTCCCTATTCCTAATACGGCTTTCTAGGGCATAAGCCTTAGTTAGAGACGTTAGAGCTCTAACGTTCCTAGTTAGAGGCGTTAGAGTACTAGGATTCTTAATTAGAGGCGTCGGTCGCTTAGAGAGACCTAGGAGGAAAGATAGGAGTAGGAGATCCTAGTAACTCTTTCTCCTCTAACTCGTCGTCGACCTTCTAGACTAGATGTCTATATAACTAGTATAAGTCTAATCTTCTCGCGTAGGAGTCTAAGGGGTTAGCCTATTAGAAATGTATAGAGTAGTATCTCTTCTTCCCCTACTCTAGACGACTACAATATTCTACTTCCTACCGAGCGCTCGCCTTCTAAATATCGGCTATCTCTTAATATTAGCCTAGGCGCCTCTAGAGTCGAGTAGCACTTATGTGTTCCTTATTAGAGTCTATATCTTACTTGTCTAAGCCCTCTTATTATTATATAGAGACCTTCTAAGAATCTACTCTATAGTATTACTAAGGCAGATAGAGTAAGGGCTTAGTAAGAGTTCTATAGTTAGTAACAGTTTTACTAGGAGATTGCCGAAACGCCTAATAAAAGGATTAGTAGCGAAGTTTCTAAGTTGCCTAACGTAGGTACGTCTTAGGCTAGTCGTCGTAGTAGTTAGAGTAGTAGTTAGAGTGCTAATTGTAGGGCTCGTAGTAGTTAGAGTACTTATTGTAGGTCTAGAGGAGGCTGCTAGTAGTATAAGCATTCTAGTAGGGATTTGCGAGTTCCTAGTAACAAACGAGATTACCTAAGGTAGTAGGTTAGTCTAGTAGTATATTATAGTGCTACTCCCTAGTAGCAGCTATAATTGTAGAAATAGAAAGAAAAGCAAAACAAAAAGATTACTTCCCTAGCTAAAGCTACTCTACTACCTTCTCGAATTAGAGTCCTAGTTTCGGTTTCGTTAGGCTATCGGTAATTATGTTAGAGGTCTTAATATAGCTAATAGAGATAATGCCCTTCTTATAGAGGTCTCTCTAATAATAGTAGGCTACGTCGATATACTTTAACCTCTCGCTAGCGTATATATCCTTTATAAGAGTAATTGCCGCTTAGTTGTCTTCTCGTAGCTGTACTATTAGTAATCCTATAGCGAATTTTATCTCCTCCTTAATATATAGGCTCTAACTAATATGTCTTTACATCTTTATATCTCGAAGGATCTAATAGAGGAACTACAACTACTTTGCACACCTCGCTATTACTATATACTCTGCCTCTATTATCGAGCCTACTACTAACTTGTGCTTCTTACTAGCCTACGACACTAGTCCTCTAGTAAGTATAAACATATTCCCTAGCACTAAGATACAGTCTAACTTGTCTATCGCGTAGTCTAAGTTAGAGTACCCTATAAGTATGTCTTATGCCTTTATATTATATACGATTCTAAGGTCCTTTAACGAGCGTATATACCTCCTAAGCTTCTTTAGAGCCTACTAGTAATGTTTAGCCGGATCTGATATATACTAGCTTAGCCTTCTAAGTGCGAATATAATATTAGGTCTAGTTAGAACGCCTATATATATCTAGCTACTAATAGCTTCTTAGTATTCTTTCTTATCTACTCTAATATTATCGGGTCCTAGTACTCTAATCGCGTCGTAGCTATCTAGAGGTAATTAGGTTAGGGAGACACTCTCTACTAATATTATAAGCTTATCTAGTATCTTTTCGATGTAGTGCGTCTAGTCTAAGCGCAAAGTACTAGCTTTTTAGTCTCTAACAATCCTAATATTTAGAAGGTAGTTCGCTTCGCCTAGGTCCTTAATTTTGAAGAATATTACAAACTTCTTCTTAAACTAGTCTATATCGGTTATGCTTTCTACTCCTATCGTAATGTCGTCTATATATACTAGAATTATTAGCTTCTAGGTAGAATAGACGAAGAGGTAAGGATTAGCTCTACTCTAAATAAACCCGATCTTCTCGATCTTTCCTTTATAGAGTTAGTACTAGTCTTAGGCTACTTGCTTTAAGCCGTACAAGCTCTTCTCTAGCTTAAGTATCTCGCCTAGGTTAACTCTAACTCTAGGCGGAGTACGTATTAGAATAACTTCCTTTAGGACTAACTCTATAAAAGTATTGTTAACGTCGACCTAGTGTAGCTCCTAGTTGTTTATATACACTATAGCTATAAAGAGGCGAATAGTGTTATATCTAACTATTAGGGCGAATGTATCTTTAAAGTCTACCCTAAGTACCTAGCTAAATCCTCTAGTAACGAGTCGAGCCTTAAACTTATTAACCGATCTATTAGTATTATATTTTATATCGAAGACCTATTTCGACGTAATTAGATTAGCTCCCGCTAGTACGACTATAGCTTTATAGGTTAGGTTGCCTTCTAACGCTATAGTTTCTACCTACACGGCCTCTAGCTATAGGTGTCTCTACTTCTTATTAGAGACTGCCTGCTCGTACGTCTTCGGGATAGGTATCTTCTCTAATAGTCTTATTCTAGCTCCTACTGCTACTAGGCTACATTCCTCTTCGTCTGCTATAAATCTAAACTAGCCGTCCTTATACTAATAGAACTCTTCTTCTATATTTATGCCTAATATTATATTATAGATAATAATAAAGCTATTAATCGTCTCTATAGCCCTCTTTAACTTGTCCTACCTCCCTTCGTTACTCTAATTATAACTTCTCTTACTAGTTACCTTACTTAACTATCTTAGTAGGCCTCTATCTACTCTAACTTCCTCTAACCTATCTAACACTATTCTTATCCTCTTACCTAATACTAGAGTAGGGGATATAGGCGGAGCTACTAGCTCTTACTCTAGCTAGACCTACTCTAACTAGCCCTACTCCTTCTCTTATTACTCTAACTTCTCTAGCTCGTCGTTAGAGTTAAGGTCGTGTCTCTTAACGCTCGTGTTAGCTTTTAGTAGCTATAGTAGTTAGATATATATCGCGACCCTATATATTATAGTCGGGCTCGGCGGCGTCGGGTTCGGCAGTAATAGGCGCGTCGGGTTCGGGTTAGGCTCTACTAGGCGCCCGACTAGTTTTCGCGTTAGTATAGAACTACTCTAATTCTTTAGAGTAAAGCTAAGTTTGATCTTACCTTCCTTACTTTCTTCGAAGAATTTGACAGATTCTATAGCGATTACCTACCTTAAATTAGGTGCCTAGATCTTCTATATCTTTGTAGTGCCCTTAATATACCTAACAAACACTCTCTTACGTCCCCGATTTATTAGCTTGTCTTTCTACGAATCCTTAGGTATCGACTTTAGATTAATATACAAAACAACCTAGCATCCCTAAACGCGTATATAGTTAACTAACGGTCGTTTCTCTAACTAAGCCTCCTCTAGCGTTAGTAGGAGATTGTTAATCTTAACTAGGCATAGGTTATAGACATATTAGCTCGTAGTTAGAGCTTCTAGCTAGAACTTAATCGGGAGTCTAGCATCCTCTATTATCGCTCTAACTACCTATTTAGCATCCCCGATATGCTTCTTAGTAATACTATTCGTCCTAGAGTCGTACGCTTTAGTCGGGTTAAGCTCTATACCGTACTCTAACTCCTATTCCTTTAGAATAGATAGGAGTTTACCTATATTATCGCTTCTTACTACCTTAGGCTTTAAGCTATTAGTCTAAAGCTCGACCTTCTTTCGCTAACGTCGAAGTACTTTAGCTAAGTCCGACTTCTTCTTAAGGGGGTACGCCTATGCTTTTCGCGAGTAATTGTCGATAATAATAAGGTAGTACCTATACTCTTCCCTCGATAGTAGTAAGGGACTATAGATATTAAGTAAGATAAGTTTAAGGATCTGACGCTTTCGGTTAGTTACCTTTCTCTACTTCCTCTTTATATTAGTAATTCTATATGTCTTATAGTTAAAGCTATCGACGACAGGTACTAGGTTCTTTAGCGTAGTAACCTTATAAAGGGATCTTAGCTTAGATATGCTATAGTATAAGAAGCGACAATACTAGAGATCGTAGTATTTATATATAGCTTAGTTAGAGTTATCTATATCTGCTATTAGAGTAAGTAGAGACTCTACTCTATTCTCTACTTCGTTAGTCCGAGGGACTAGAGTACTATAGACTTTCTAGAGTTAATAGATACTGTAGTAAGAATAATATTTAAGAACTAGATCGATGTTCGAGTTTACTATATAGAACGTATTAGGAAGTATTATTCTAACTAAATCGAATTTCCGGACAAGCTTTTAACCTAAGATTAGAGTAATACCTAGGTTCGGAACATAAAACGTAGGTACTATAAGACTTCTCCTAAACGTATTAGAGACTTCTATTATACCCCTATATCTGCTCTCTAAGAAGCTACCCCCGACCTTTATTCTTCTTAGACTAGTCGGGTTTAGGCTCCTAAAGAGATTCTTATTATCAGACATATAGGCTAATACGCTAGAGTTAAGGAGAATCGCACCTTATAGAAGCTTGCCTTTATAATCGGCCGCAGCTTCTACTAACTTGTACTTGTCTTTACTCTTGTCGTTAGAGGAGTCCGAGCTCTTAGAGGAACTCGAGCACTCTAAATCAGAGTCGCTAGATAATAATATGCTAGCTTCGGCTATATATACCTTACCCTTTTTATACTTCTACTTGCTCTTACTCTTATTAGAATACTTCTTGTCCTTCTTGCCTAGTCGCGACTTACTCTAACTAGACCTATTCTTCGCCTTCTTAAGTACCTTAATCTTCTACGTTAGAGTCTTTAGGTCGGTCGTATTCGCTTTTCTTTAGCGCTACGGGCTAGACCTCCTCTTATTCTTCTTCTCCTTTAGTATCTTTTAGCACTCTAATAGGCTTAGGCACTTAGGAATAAGATATTTGGATAAGCTATAAAGATAGTACGACCTAGCTCTTCTAGCCTCTATACTTATCGTATAGTTAGAGCCTTATATCTAGGCTTCCTCTTCGAACAAGATATATATAATCTTTGCGCCGTCCTTTATACCTATTAGGTCGATCGTCCGTCTAAGATCGTAGTATTACTCCGGTAATGCGTTTAGTAACTACTAGACTACCCTATCGTACAAGTATAAGATCTTTAAGTCTAGCTCGACACTAGTAATCTTACGTAAGAGGCTCGATAGAGTCGTAAAGGTATTATTAATTATTATGTCCTTGTCTATCTCGTAGGTTGTGTACTATTACTAATACACTCTTAACAAAGTTAGAAGGTTTTTAGTATACTTCGTATTTAGGAGGGCCTATACGTCCGTAGCTATAATATACTCTAGTGTTAGAGATAAGTCGATCTCGTCTAGGCTCTAGGTTATCTCGAATAGAGCTATAGAGTTATCCTAGTACTACTCGTTAGTATTTACTAGCTTATACGTGTGATTTCTAAATATATACTATAAATGCCTCTCTTCTAGCGTAGTCGCTTATAGTATTATTCCGACACTCTAGCTCGAGGAGCTCTAATTAGTACTCTAACTAGCGGCTCTCTAACTAGTAGAGCTCTAACTAGTAGTACTCTAACTAGTACTCTAACTGCCCTAACTAGTAGAGTCCTTACTAAGATATATGTTACTTATCCTAGATACTAGCGTATTAGATTCTAACTATAACCTCTAGGCGCGAGGAGGCGCCTATCGAGTAGGAGGCGCCGCTTATTAAGTAGCTAAAGGAGGAGGAGGTAGTTATGTTATAGTCTCTCTAACCCTTAGAATCTCGCCGTTTATAATCGCTATCCTTAGGCTAGCTAGGAGAGGAGCCTTCTAATCTAGTAGCTATACGACCTTCTTCGATATAAGTAGTCGTATTACCTGTTTAAACTAGAGCTCGTAGTTCTCTTAAGTAAGGGTAGAGACCTTCTTCTAGTCCTTAGTAGAATCTATAGTAAAAAGAATTAAAAATAAATAAACTAGTAAACTAAGAATAAACAAGAGATAAATAAAGTAGTAGTTTTAAGTCGAATCTAGTGTAGTTTTTCCTAAGGTTACTATAAACTTCAACTATGTCTAGGCAGTTACTAGGCGCTTTTATAACTTATATGTGCCTTAGGAGCTCTCTAATCGGTCCTCTAATTAGCTCCGGTCTTCTTATATAGTATAGTAGCGGCCTCGAGTCTGCCTTTAATTAATAAGTAGATTAAGTATACTCTTCTAACAAATTCGACTCCTAGCTATAGGCAAAACCTAGGCTTATAACCTATTAAACTAAGATCCTCTCTCTACTAGGTAATAGATTTACGTGTATAGAAGTAGCTATAGAAGGAATATATTATATTAGGAAAGGATTATACATTTTTGTACGAATAGAAAAAATTGTTAAAAAAGTGAAGGGCAGTCTTATGCCTTCCTACTTAAGTTAGAATAAGAAGAGTTATGCTAGATTATAACTTACTAGTCCTCTAACTAAGGCCCTATAAGCTTAGCCCTAGGAGGAGGAGTATTTAAGGGGGAGAGAGAAGAGATAATTCCTCTTCTTAAGAGAGAAGTTTTGACTAATTTTTCTATTCGTACAAAAATGTATAATCCTTTCCTAATATAATATATTCCTCCTATAGCTACTTCCGTACGCGTAAATCTATTACCTAACTAAGAGAGGATCTTAGTTCAACAATATCTATAGTATATAATAAGTAGGTAAGAGATATACTTTAAGTAGCTTACGCTAGTTCGTAGTAGTATCTAGGAACGCTTACTAGGTAGCCTTATAGTTAGCCTCTAAGATATTAGCGTCGCGCCTAATATACTTAGCCTTAGTATATACGTAGAATATAATATTATACTCTACTACTATAGCCTAGTTTATTAGAATATAAGTATAGTTATTCTTACTATAGCTATAAGCTTAATTAGTAGTTACGCTAAGCTAGAGAAGTATATATCTAGAGCATACAAATATATATACTAGTTATAACGCTACTACTACTCTAACTTAAAATATATATTATACTACTTATACTCTAGAGTAGGGTTAGCTACGCGTCTTATATATTTAAAGTAGGCGATACTTATACTTAAGGCTAATATATTAGGCGTAATACTTATAGTTATTAATAAGAGGCTCCTCGCTATAAGTATAGTAGCTAGAGGGCATATTTAAAGTAGATAAGGCGCGTATAGGCTTACTAGAGGTAGCTAGTAGAGCGCTAGCGACGCGCTTAGAACTCTTAGGAGGTATACTAATAATTCGATATAGAAGGAAAAAGTTAGGAATATAGCGTATATAGAGTAGACTTTATACCTACGCGCTATTTCTACTATAGAAGCTTCTTATAGATAGAAGCTCTCTATTATTATAGGTAATCTATACTAGGACTAATTAGAGACGTTAAGTATATTTATAATATATATTACGTAATAATAACAAAGGAGTTATATTATATAGGTTATAACTAAGCTTTAATTTATAGTGCTACTCTAGTATAGAAGGAGGTTTGTAGAAGAGACAAGCTACTTATAGAGTAGACTAGAAAGAGCTAACGCTTACTCTATATAAGTAGGGAGTAGTCTAAGTATCGAGATAACCCTTATAGAGGAAGAAGGCAAATAATACTAGATAGTCGAGCTATAGGCTTAGATAGCTAGGCTAGTAAGCTAAGCTATATATAACATACATATATATATATATTATATGCTTCGCTTCGTAACTAAACGAAGGTAGTAATTAGTTTCTAACCTTACTCTATTATTAGAGACTAAGGCTCTATACGCTACTATATACCTTTATATTAATAGCTTATTATATATATTCTTATATATCTAGTATTACCTAGATATAAGCGAGTACCCTTAGTACTAGAAGTAAGGATATAAGGGATATAGTTACTACTACTATAAGGGTTTATTTCTAGGTCGTTATTAACTTCTAGTATACGCTCTAGGTAGTATAGACTAGCTATATTCTTATAGTTCTTAGTAAAGAGTCCTATATACTTAGCCTTTAGGCTCTACTTTACGTAGACTAGTTATAGCTACTTATTATAGATATAGATAATAGTCTTATACTACTTATAAATTATAGTACTACTCTTAACCTTCGTACTAGAGAAGCTATTAAGAGCTATATCGATCTTCTTAGCTAAAGCGACTATCTCTTCGATCTTAGCTTTACGCTTAGATAAGCGTATAAAGGCTAGCTTCTTATAGTAGTTATTAGTAGGCTTCTTTAGTAGATTACTACTAGACCTACTACTAGAACTACTATTAATAATACTACTAACCTTAGAGGAGCTAGAGCGACGTACGATAGATACTATCTTTACTAATAGGAGTTATTAAAGCTAGAGAAGTTCTTAATAAAGGGTACTAATAAAGAGGAAGAGTTAGGATACTAATAGAGAGAAGAGTTAGAGGTCGATATAGATACAATAGAGAAGGTTTCTATAGGAGGTCTAGAGTCTTTTATAGACTAACCTTCTAACACTATAAATCTAATAATAGCGTATACTACCTATTAATATTTATAGGATCGATAGTATACTACCTACTAGTATTTATAAGGTTAATAATATATATTACCTACTAGTATTTATAAGACCTTATAATTAGCGTTAAAGCTGCGTTATTAGGTATATAAGCACTATCCTAACCCTAATAGCTAGTCTTTAGGAGTTAGCTACGCTTCTTTAAAGTAGTAGTAGTTTATAAATCTTATTAGATAGATATTACTAATATAGATTAGATAGTCTAGATAAGTATATAGGACTACGTAGTAGTAACTATAGTAGTTACGATATAGGCTTATAACTAGTCCCTAATAGTTACTTCCTTTAATTATTTATAATTAGAGCGTTATTAGCTCTAAAGGAGTATATAAGCCTTAGTAGGGGAGGATGTAATATCCTTAATTAATAGGGTTAGCGCCTACTAAGTAACATATAGTAAAAAACGTCTAATGTACATAGACCTGTAATTAACACGTTCTATGACCTTAGTATTCATACGTGCGTCCAGCGGTACCTCCGGAGGCCCTTCCGACTTGCTGCTTGGCACGAATACAGTAGTACTCAGTCCTCCGTAGCCTATACACATCTCTGGTACTGTACCTGCATCCCCCCTGCACTTCCGGTACCATCTACTGTCCTGTACTACCTGTACAGGATCACGAGGACAAGAAGACTACAGGCCAATCGCTGTCCTTCACTCAATGACTCACCGAGTAGAACGTACCTCCTACAGTACATATATGTACATATGTAGTGAGCTCAAGGCTCGCCCTCCCAATACATAAGCTGCTTATTCCCTCTGTCCACCCACCTGCCCGGCTCGACTTACCTCGCACATGGACATTCGTCCACCAGGGCCCCCCAAGGTGAAGCCTACAACGTCGACTGGGTGTGGTCCAGCGTCAGCAACGTCCACGCCTGCAACCATCGGGACTGGTTCATCACATTCACCCCCTTCAAGTCTCGTGGCGGGTCTTACCTCCGCAACGCCGGCGTTGACATTGAAGGCAGCGGCGATGTGGAGCTCGAGGTCAGGAGAGTGCCCAATAACCGGTCCCAGATCAGCGGGCCGAGGTCGAGCAAGATCGTCCTCCGCGATGTCGCCTACTGCCCGAGCGCCACTTGCAACATCATCGGTCGGCCCATCACCGAGGACTTGGACGTCTCGACCGATGACCGCCCCGGCGGCTGCGGCTCCTTGAGGGAGAAGGGAAGCGGCAGGCTGGTCGGCCTTCTCGACCATTCCCGCCTGCACAAACTGCTCCTCAAGGGCCAGTCACGAGGTCTGAGCAGCTTGGACCGCGACGCTGTCTACCTCATCCGCATCATGTGGCCTGCGTCTGAGGTGCAGCGCTGGCGGGCGTTCAACGAATCACGTGGCAGAACTCTGCCGGAGCGTTCGAGCGTTGACAGCAAGGCGGGGACGGCACCGTATACGGCCGAGGAGAAGGAGTGGCTCCAGGACCATGACAGGGGCGAGTTCCACTTCCTCCGCACGCTCGGCCTCAGCATCTACAAGGAGGAGGACCGCGAGGAAGGCCGTTCGATTGCGCGGGCGATGATGCTCGGTGACGACCGCAATGCGGAGGAGGAGGAGGAGGAGGAGGAGGACAGCGAAGACAGTCGCACCTCCTTTGAGCGCGAACTGGAAGAGGATCCCATGTCGCACTTGGCAGACTACGCGTTCGACGAGGACCAGCTCGATTGGATCAAGGCGCACTACCGTCATTCGGCCAACTTCTTGTTGTCTCATGGGCTCAAGCCGTTTGATGGGGAAGACTGCGAGGAGGGGGCGATGCTGGCGAGGGGACTGATGGACGGGGATTAGCATCGCATTTGGCCGACCATCGGTCTGACCTCTCTTCATGCAGCAGGGCGACATCAGGTCGATTGGGTCGATGGACGAGCGCAATCTATGAGTTACGGAGAATATGACTTGCATGATGTATGGTTTGATCTGCTGGCACATATGACATGTCTGATATTACACCTACTCCGCACGCCTCCCTCTGTTCCCTCGTGCCAGAAGCTGTAATTCCGTGACCAAAAGGGAAGGCACGCGAAATGCTGCCCCATCGGACTACAGCCGACAGCTCGAATTAAGGTTCAACGTCAACCACCGTGATATTTCACAATCGCCCCCACGTGTGACTTTTGACGCACCATTATGTCTCCAACCTCACGCGTCCATGGCGAACACGTACGCAGTCTTTCGTCGGCAACTCACAGCCTGCCTTGAAGCCTTCTCGCCGCAAAGTCGCCGCCACCACCAGCAGCTCCCGAAGCCGTCGCAGCCTTCATCTTTACCTTCGACCGAGATGCCTCAGATGAGCCCGACTCAGCGCCATGCCGATCGTGCCGCAGCCGGCGTCGACGCGATCCGACCACGTTCGCGCCGAGGAGACGGGGTAAGGGGAGGCCTGGTACAGCTCCCGGCCGGCAAGGTCAGCGGTCAGGTCGACCAAGACGGCCAGGCCGAGCCGAGCGCGGGCAGAGGGAAGCGGAAGGCACCCGACGACGCCGACACACCATCAGACCACGCGGTGGCCTCAGCATCGTCGAGGAGGAAGAGAGAGTCACATGACGACGAGCACGCGGCGTCGGGCGACGACAGCCCCCCGCGGCGGAAGAAGAGACGCCCGACGTCGTGGCAGGCCGACGAGGCCGAGGATGCGGTGCAGCGGGCAGCGTCAGCCAGGAAGAGGAAGCGCAAGGTCGTGCACGAAGAGGAATCGGACGTGGGGGACGACTCGGAGGCGCCAGAGGGCGACAGGCCGCGACGCATACCGCGTGCCAGCCGCGGCCTTGCACCACGGCAGGGAGGGCAGGGATCCAAGACCACCCGCGAAGTGACCCATATCATCATCCCGACTCGAGAAGCGCCACACACGAGCCGCCAACCCGCCAAAGCTGCTGCCGGCAAGGGCTTCCCGGAGTGTCCGCCCGATGCCGTCGTCTACAACGTCGTCTACACTCAGGACGGCAGCACGGCGGATGCGGGCGACGACCAATCTGGGCGTGCCGACTTTGGAACCCGACTGGAGGTGCTCGGCACGTTCACCAACCTCAGGCTCGCGAACAAGTTGGTGAGAGCGACAGTCAAGGGATGGCAGCGAGAGAAGCAAGCGCAAGGGTCAAGTTTCGAGCGGATCGAGTGCGCCGAGGAGGCGTGGGACAAGACGGTCGAGTCGCTGCACGACGACGACCAGGTCGTGTGCATGTTCGGCCGGGGCAGAGACAGCAGGATCTGGTGCGTGACGCAAGATGAGACCTACGGCGAGAGACGCGTCGGCGTGCAGGTGGCCACTGTGAAGGGCGAGCCCACGGAAGCCGAGGACGGCCCGTCGCAAGAGACCGACGACTCACAGTTCCCGACGCCACCGAACTCGACGCCCACCCGACATAGTGACGTCGGCTCTGCTCGCCCCACCACGAGAGGCAACGACGGCTGTGTCGTCGACCCGGCGCGACCCGGGTTCATCTACAACGTCTGCCGCAAGATGGTGAATCACCGGAGCGGCGAGGACGAGTTCAGGACCTTTGGCGCTTATCTCGACCAGTCAGAAGCCAACGCCCTCTGTTGGAGCATGGCGAAGGAGGCGCACC
This sequence comes from Teratosphaeria pseudoeucalypti, assembly GCA_013403795.1. Taxonomy (NCBI): domain Eukaryota; kingdom Fungi; phylum Ascomycota; class Dothideomycetes; order Mycosphaerellales; family Teratosphaeriaceae; genus Teratosphaeria; species Teratosphaeria pseudoeucalypti. The sequence goes on along the minus strand of JABBMZ010000116.1, from coordinate 70,265 downwards.
CGAAGCTGGCGCCGAGCGAGGAGGAAGAAGGTGAGATGGAGGTGCAGGAGGCGGAGGAGCTGTGGCCCACGCCGCATCGTGTCAGTGCGTTGGAGGCGTTCAGGAGTCGGGGCGGGGAGATGATCTACGCGGTTGAGGATGAGCTGGGGCGGTTCGCGGACTGGTGGGCGGTCGAGAGGGTGAAGCTACAGTAGGCGAGCACGAACACTGGGGCTTGGGCTGTGAGGGTGCTGGGGCGGCCTTCGGTGACTCTGTGGGTCGCGACGACGGGGATGCGATGGGATGTGGGATGGCGGCGCTGCGGTTGGCGGTGCATTGGGTCGAGCCACGACGATCACAAAGCACTGTAACTCTATGCAGGTAGCAGGGTACCGCAATAGGTCAACCACGCGCCCGCATCCCGGCTGTGCCGTTTCCACGAACCACCGCGAATCATGATTACCTTGGGCCGATCACCGTCCACTCGTGTGCCTAGATGGGTCGAAGACGTGAAGCTTTCTGCAAGGATCGCGCCGTGGTCGGGGCCAATGGCAGACGACCCTTATCGACGGACAATAGCTTGGCGGGCTGAAAAAGTCCACGCTCATTAGCCAAGACCATCTCCAGAGCTTCCTCCACCGCGCAGTCCTGGTTGTCGACCGACCTCATCCTGGCGAAGCTAACTTTTGATTACTGTATACTGGGCTCCTTTCTGCGAAAACCTGTGAGGGAGAAGAGATATATGAATGGATACATGTACCGCGTCCCCGCGGGCCTCGACCACCGTCGCTCTCTACTACTCCCACTACTATCAACACAGGGTGGACACACGGGCCCGCCCCACCCACGATCATTTCTCGAAGAATCCCAGTCGTGACCCATTTCCTTGTGTCGACACACATTCGCTCCAACAACAACACAACCCGCCATGCACCTCGGCGTCCTGTCCCTGGCGCTCGCCACGGCGCTCCTCGCCCACGGCCACCTGCCCAAGGGCAAGCCGACCAAGGAGGAATGCGCCAGCGGCTTCTACGCCTACGCGCAGTGCGTGTACTTCGACCACCCGGACGACACCCGCGGCACGTACAACAAGGACGTCACCGAGAAGGCGTGCGCGGCCTACGAGCACGGCGACTTCCCGCCCTTCACGTTCGTCGAGAAGGACAAGGCCGTACGTTTTTGGTCTTCTTCCCCTGTATGGCTCTGGCTCGCTGATGATGATGATCGGGGCGTCGGATAGTGCACCGACGAGACCGGCATCGGGCATAACAAGTACCGGCGGCTCTGCAGCTTCGATATGGCGGTGGCGTGTGGCGTGGCGGGGGGGACCCCGAATGGGTTCGTCAACGGGTCCGACGCCGGGGCGTACGGGTCGAACGCGGGGGAGACGCTGAAGGAGATGTACTCGTATGCCGATGAGGGTTGAGGGCGTACTGATGAGATGACTCCCTACGGTTGCCTACATGTCAGGTAGGCAAGTATAGTATACCTCGATGCTAAGCCGATATCAGAGGTGACGTACGGAGATGGTAATCTAGTGTATTGGTGCGCCGTCCTCAAGGATCGTGTCGATAGTCATGATTGGGATTGATGACCACTGCTGCCCAGGAACAGGCACGACCCGCCTTCCCACCCCAGAACAGGCAAGCACCCCCTTCCTACCTGGGAACGGGCAGGCACCGCCTTCCTACCTGGGAACGGGCAGGCACCGCCTTCCTACCTGGGAACGGGCAAGCACTCCCTTCTTCCTGCCTGGGAACAGCGACCTCGGAACAGGCAACCGGGAAGTCGTGCGCCGCTTCTCTCCATTGGTGCCTGCCCCGCTTGTCCGTCTGTCTCCCCCCCGCTCTTTTCCATTGATCTTACATATACCTCATCTCGTCAATAACGACAGCACCCCACCATCCCAATCACCCCCCGACCTCCACCCCGACGGAAGAACAACACGACCACACCACCGTGTCAGGCCAAGGCTCCTGCTCCTCCGGCACCGCCGGCAGCAGCACCGCCGGCGACTACCGCGTCACGAGCAGCGGCACGAACTCTGCGGTACGTCTCCATCTCGTCATCGTCGAGACCCCCCGGTGCTGATGCCCACGGCCGCCACAGGGCAACCACGACTGCGTCGGATCATCGTCTCCATCGCTCTGGCCAGTGGCGTCGGCCATGTCGATGGATGCCGTCAAGCAGCCGACAAAGACCCGGGAGACAGCACGGTTCACGTCGGGTCGGGCTCATCGAGGACATTCCCATATGTCATGGCCACTCCCTGGCCTCCGCTGGCGTCGGGCGCGGTGGTTCGAAATGGCTCCCACGTCCAGGTTCGTGATGACGAGGCCTCGAGCGCCGTCTCCGAACGCCATGGGACGGTGGGTGCTGTCCCCAACGCGATGCATCTCGTGGTGAGTGGGTGACAGAGCGGCTGTGATCATATGCCTGATCTGACCCGGGGCCAGGAGAGGTAGGCAGTGCTTCGACAGCCGCAACACTCATCCTCGGCTTCTGAACGGGATCATCGAACAAGCACGATTGACACCCCTCCCGATCGTCGTCTCTGGTCCACCGTCATGCGCGTCGCAGCAGCTCTCGCATCCCTTCCCGTGGCAGCTGGCCTGCCCACTTCCGGTCCCACGACTTACGACCATGTCGTCGTCGGGGGCGGTACATCCGGTCTGGTCATCGCCAATCGACTCTCCGAGGACCCGGATGTCTCGGTCCTGATCGTCGAGGCTGGCGGGTCCGTCTACAACAACACCGATGTCACCGACGTCAACGGTTATGGCAATGCGTTTGGCACCGACATCGACTGGCAGTATCAGAGTGTCAACCAGACATACGCTGGCGGCGGCAAGCAGACTCCGAGGGCGGCCAAGGCTCTCGGCGGCACGAGCACGATCAACGGTCGGGCGTACGCTCGGGCGCAGGTCGACCAGATCGATGCCTGGGAGGCCGTGGGCAACGAGGGATGGAACGGGCAGAGCCTGTTCCCGTACTTCAAGAAATCCGAGGGCTTCCCGATTCCAGACGCCCACCGCACGGTAGGGGGGCATCTGACGTGGGATGTCGAAGCTCACGGCCTCGAGCGCCCATTGAAGACCGGTTGGCGTACTCTCAAGCCAACCCCTCTCTGCCCGTCATCCTCGACTCGACTCTGCGGAACCTCGGCCTCGAGTGGAACGCAGATCTCAACAGCGGGTACATGAACGGCTTCTCGGTGATGCCTCGCACGGTCGACCAGGCGGCCAATGTCCGTGAGGACGCCGCCCGCGCGTACTACTACCCGTACGCCCAGCGGCCGAATCTGCATGTCCGCCTCAACACCGTCGCCACGAAGCTGACCTGGAAGCCGGACAGCGCCACTCCGACGGCGGAAGGTGTCGTCGTGTCCAACGGCGGTGAGGTGATCGAGGCGAACAAGGAGATCATCCTCTCTGCGGGCGCACTGGTCTCGCCCTTGATCCTGGAACTCTCTGGGGTCGGCAATCCCGATGTCCTCGACAGCCTCGGCATCGAGACTGTGGTGGACCTGCCGACGGTCGGGGAGAACCTGCAGGATCAGCTCAACAACGAACAGGTGTTCCGCATCGCCAACAACTTCACGGTGTCGGGCGGGACGACCTACGTGGCCTACCCATCCGCCTCTGACATCTTCGGCAGTCAGACGACGGCCGTCGCCGACAGGTACAAGGACGCGCTGCCCGCCTACGCCGCGCAGGTGGCCGCGGCGAATGGGAACGCCACCAGGGCACCCGACCTCCTGAGCTTCTTCACGCGACAATGGGACTTGATCTTCCACGGCGAGCTGCCCTTGGCCGAGATCCTCTTCTACAACACCGACGGCGCCTGGTCCACCGAGTACTGGACGCCCCTCCCCTTCTCCCGAGGCCATCTCCACCTCGGCAACGCCAACTCGACCGGCGGCGCCTTGATCGATCCGAAGTACATGATGCTGGACATCGACACGGCCTTCGTCGTCGAGACTTCTCGTTTCGCACGGAAGGCGTTCGAGACGGCGCCGCTGGCCGACCTCGTCGCTGCGGACACCACGCCCGCGGCCAATGTGACGACGGACGCCGAGTGGGAGTCGTACATCAAGCGCACGTACCGCTCCAACTTCCACTCGATCGGCTCGACGGCGATGATGCCCCGGGCGAAGGGGGGTGTGGTTGACGAGGCCGCTCGAGTCTATGGCACCGCGAACGTGCGGGTCGTCGATGCGGGCGTGCTGCCGTTCCAGGTGTGTGGGCATCTGGTGGCGACGCTGTACGCGGTCGCGGAGAAGGTGGCCGATGCGATCAAGGCGGCGCAGGAGGGTGGCCGAGCGAGGGGATCCATCTCTTGCCGCAGTAGTCCGGACGCGTTCAGCTGTTGTCCATAGGCGGACCAGTGGATCATGATGTGGCGCATATATGATACCTCAAACTATTAATCATCGTATAGCGTTAGTATACACCAACTAATGATTATAGAGAATGGTTATCATAATGACTATAGTTGTTATCATCATACTCCTATAATATATACTACAGGTATATTACTTGACTAGATGCATCTTCCGGCCAAAAGATCGTCCAGTCCGTCGACCAGGCTTCATGTTGTTCCACCTGCGGCATCGTCGGGCAAGACGAGATGGAACATAAAGTCACGACACATATCGCCCGCTTCGGACATCGTTCCTCCATGTCTGGGATACATTTAGGCCTGCATGCTTCTCGTAGGTACATGTAGGTCTTGTATCAGCAGACACCTCCGGAGCCGTCGCCGTGTGTTGCAGCTCCGACGTCCATATCCCACCATGGGGTCGATGCCCCCCGAACGACGCCTCCCCGTCGAGACCGTCTGCATCGTCGGAGCCGGTCCCAGCGGACTGGCCGCAGCCAAGTAGGTGGGTCGGGGGGTCCCCGTGTCCCGGGGCCAGCATGGCTGATCGCCCAGGTATCTCGTCGCCGAACGAGCCTTCTCGCGCATCACCGTCTTCGAGCAACGGGGCAATGTCGGGGGCATCTGGAACCATGTCCCGTTGCCCTCGATCGCGCCACACGATCGGGTGGTGCCGCAGACGGACCCCCGGCGCGGGCGTGAGGACCCGGTCGGGACACAGGGCGACGCCAGCACGGCCCGTCCCCACCGAGGGCAGCGAGGCAAAGAGTTCCTGACCCCGATCTATGACCGGCTGGAGACCAACATCCCGAGGGGCTTGATGCGCTTCTCCGACCTGGACTGGCCCGAAGATGCCCAATTGCTGCCCGAGCACGCGGTGGTGCTGGAGTACATCGAGCGGTACGCCGAGGACGTGCGGCATCTGATCCGATTCAACACCCAGGTGCTGGACGTCCGACCGGTCGAGGGCGACCGATGGACCGTGGACGTCCGAGAGGTCTCCCCGGATCAGACCGGCGGCGGTGTCCAGACACACCACTTCGATGCCGTCGTCGTGGCGAACGGTCATTTCAACGTGCCGTATATCCCCGACGTACCCGGGATGGCGGCCTGGGCCAGAGCGTTCCCCGGCACCATCACCCACTCCAGATACTTCCGCACACCTGAGCATTATGCGGGCAAGAAGGTCGTGGTGGTGGGCAACTCCGCCTCTGGCATCGACATCGGCCATCAGATCCGGGCGGTGTGCAGAGGGCCTCTGCTGATGTCGCAGAAGACGGAGTCTTTCCTCACACCAGATCCCTCGCCCGACCTGGTGGAGAAGCCTTCCATCAGCGAGTACATGGCCAGGAGTCGCAGCATCCGCTTCGAAGATGGATCGGTCGAAGCGGACGTCGATGCCATCTTGTACTGCACGGGATACTTCTACTCATATCCCTTTCTCGACGCTCTCCAGCCACCGCTCGTCACCACCGGAGAGCGAGTCGAGAACCTTTACCAGCATATCTTCTATCGTCCCCGACCGACGCTAGCATTTCCCGTGCTGAACCAAAAGGTCATCCCTTTCCCCGTCGCTGAGGTTCAGAGTGCTGTCGTGGCGAGGGTCTTCGCAGGACGTCTGCCGCTCCCGGGTGAGGCAGAGATGGCGGAATGGGAGCGGGACATGGTGGAGCAGAAGGGCAGCGGTCGCGGTTTCCACGTGCTCAAGTTCCCGGAGGACGCTGAGTACATCAACATGCTGCATGACTGGGCTATGAGTGTTGATCCATCACCCGTCAAGCGCCGCATGACCGAGGCGTGGTGCAAACATCCACATGGTGACTGTGGCAAGGCACCGCCACGCTGGGGCGAGAGAGAATTCTGGATGCGAGAGCGATTCCCAGCCATCAAGAAAGCCTTTCAAAGTCTGGGCGAGGAGAGGCACAGTAAGAAGTCACTGGAGGATATTGGGTACGACTTTGACGCCTGGAAGCGGGAAAAGGCAGAGGAGGAAAAGAGACGGTTGTGAAGTCGCTGCCGCCCGGATCGGTCGACCATGGCGAGCCATGAGAGGACGATGGATGGACGGTGAGCACCCGCATAGGCCGAGAGCAAGGTCGGCTGCAGACCGAGGTCGTCGTCAAAGGTCATGTAGGCTCTGTTGTCGAAGATGAACGCCATCACTGCCGCCCGATCGGCATGGCTGGCGTGCTGCGCTGTATTCTGGCGAAAGGGGCGTAGATATACATTTCGCGACGCACGCCATGTTGCTTGCGCAAGCTCAACAACAAATCCCCCTGAGACCTCATGCCAGACCGTCTGCCGCCACTCCCACCGCCACCTGCCGCGCGGTTCGCGCGCATGTTGGGAGCTCGCCGCGCTTGTGGACCAGCTGTCCCGCCCCCTGACAGGGCCTCCCGCATTCACGATGACACTCGGTACGACCACCCGCAGTATACCGTCTATGCCGATGTCGGGATACCCTATGCCAGTGTCCTGACCGACATCTCTACGGCGTGGCACGCTGACGATCGATCGCAGCCCGTCGACCCGACCGAGCTCCAGTGGCTGCAATGCTCCCCCATCGGCCCAGGACACGTCGCCTACCGCGAGATCCCCCCGGCCATCACCCCCGACCAGGCGCTGCACCTGCTGGCGGCTCATTCCGCCCACGCAGGCATCCGCCCGCTTCGGGGCATCGACCCGAGCTGACCGTAGCGTGTCGACGCCTGGAATCGGTGCTGAACATCCCGTGGCCGTCCATGGACAGCGCGGCGCACGGCTGGCACCTGGTCATCAAGATGTTCTACGACCTGGACGGTGCGCTGTTCCTCGGCGAGCTCCGTCCGCTGGGACGACTTCGTGGCGAACGCCGGCCACAGTCGCGATCCCCTGGGCGACGAAATCCCGCAGCGCGTCGCAGCCGAGGGTCATGATCCGCTTGAGTCTGGACACCTCGTCCGAGGTCTGGGCCAGTCGGGGGGGTGTCGGCGAAGGACCCCATGATTGGGAATCTCGTCCACGAGATGATCCATGCGTTCTTCTTGGTCACCACCCAGCAGGATCCTCCCCGGGACGTCGTCGAAGAGGCCGATCAGGATGTGCATCACGGTCACTATGTGAGTGGCTCTCGACGGGTGTGGCGTGGGAGTGACTGACATGTGCTACGGTCTGATAGTTTGTGCAGGCTGCTCGTCTGATGGAGGATCGCACTGGGCTGCTGGTATGGAAGGGCACGCATGCGTAGCGGCGTGGCGATCCCATCGCTACAATGAACATGTGAGAGAACTTTCGGGCTGTGGTGGGAAGGCGAGGAGCTGGGCAGACATCAGAAGGACCCTTCGATGGAGCGGGCTTGGTGTCGGCGAGACGTCAGTCGGCCGACGAGAATGCCCTCTCGGTGCGGGCGGTGCGACGAGTATCACCCACCGCGCGGGAGTTCCCTCTCATTCGTGCTGTGTCTTGTCAGAGCTACTGACCCATCCCAGCCCGAAAGTGCAGCGCTAGAGTGTTCCTTCGCCCTCGTATAGCCCCAGGACAAGACAGGTCTGACGAGAGGAGCAGTCCCTCGGCGGTTCCTTGATACCATCTAAGTACAAGCATTGAAGGCTCACGCATCCAGATGTAGTCTATCACCTATCCTGAGGGATGCAACCGGCCGCACCTGGACTCGTCAACCTCGGATAGGTAAGGAGGAGCGGCTCTATGATAGTGCGATGATGCATCCTCCCGCTCTCCTCCTCCTCCTAGCAACTACACTGCTCACGGCTCAGACGCGCGCCCGCTGCGAATCAACCAAACATGTTTGCAAAGCAACCCCCCCCCCGCCCCCCCCCCAGACTCGGAGTACCAAGCCGCCGCTCGGCGCATCGCGGACGCACTCCGGGTGCCTTGCACATGGGACCTGGTCATCAAGATGTTCAACGACCTCGACACCGTCCCCTTCCACGGCGATCTCACACGGCGCATCGACCTCCGCTGGGCGACGGTCGACGAGTTCGAGCATCCTCACTCTCGGGGCCCGACGGGGACGCCCGCGCCGCGTGTCGGGCAGCATCGGATCCAGATCCTCCTCCGCTAGGATGTCGCTTGGGATCGATTGCCGACGCACTACCGGCTGGGGAAATTGATGCATGAGGCTTTGCACGCGTGGTTGGAGGTCCACTGCAGCGGACGAGGCTCTTTCGAGCATGGTTGGCCCAGTCCCTTTCATGGTCCCCTTTATGTGAGGGCGGCGAGGATCCTTGAGAGGGCTTCTGGGTTGGATCTGACTTCGAGGCCGGAACGGGTTTTCGATTTTGGTGGCGAGGGCAGACGGCGTGGTGTTGGGGGGAGCGGGTGGCTTCAGGAGTGGTCCGATCCGATGGGTGCGTAACTGAGTATGCAACGATATCTGTATTGCTCGATCGGTTTTTGGGGGCAAGGACTGGCTTCAGATCATGCAGCACAGGAGAAGCTAGCAACATGTGAATGTCAGCTCAGCACGTCGATCACCTGCCGAATGGTCTAAGCGTTCGGCTAGCATGTGAAACGAGACCGGTTCCTCCCCCTCTCTCTTTCCCCCTCTCTCTCTGTAGAAGTCATTCTCGATATTCTCCTGAGCGCGGTCATCATGGCAGCCGGAAGTGCCCAGAAGCCGGCCCGCGACCCAGTGGCGACATTGCTCCAGCGCCTCACCATCTGTGATCGACGCAAAGACAGCGGTGACAAGGAGGAGCGCAAAAGGTCTGAGGACCCAAAGATCGACGAGCGCCGTCACCACCGCCCACACCATCGACGACGCCATCACCAAGACACCGACACCCGCCACAACCATAGGCCACATGACTCTGGAGCACGCACCCGACGTGTGAAGCCGCCAGCTGAGCATCATTACCCATCGAGACCGCCAGCCCCCCCTCACATGCTAGAGAGGCCCCCGCGCTTCGACACAGCTCCACGGTTCCGATGCATCATCCACGCCAGCTGGAGCCCGCAAATGATGGCAAGGAGACCGGCCACTCCTCGACCCCGTCTGTCCGCTCGACGCGGCGTTTCCTACCTGGCAACGAGATCGCTACCAAGTCTTACAGCCCCCGGTCCCCAATGCACAACCCCAGAGCAGGCGCTCAGATCGACACGCCACGGCCTCGAGGTCATCATCCTCACCAGACCCAACACCGCGGACGGCAGCCAGCAGCACCATGGCAGCTCACCCGCCGCGACCTCCCACTCCAACCCGCCGTGCACCAGCAACCTGACACCCCACACCTCCTCGCCCACGCCCACACCGGCGCTCCCTACGTAAGCCCCCCTCCCCTGTACCCATCCAGCCCTCCCTAACCTCCACCCCAGCCCACAACAGAACAAACCCTCCACCACCTCCAAAACCCCCACACCCCCCCCCTTCCGCCCCCTCCCCTTCCCCCGCGCCAGCCACCACCTCCTCCACCACCTCTCGCACACCCCACCCCTCCCCACCCAACACCTCGCCGCCCAACGCATCCGAGCCGCGCGCCAGACCACCCCGCACCTGACCTGGGACCTCCTGACGAAAATCTACCCAGACCTGGACGCCCTGATCTTCGCCGGCCACCTCCGCCACCGCACCACGAATTCGTCGTTGCGGGATTTGGGGACGAGGTCGACGGGCTGGGGGGGAGGGGTGATGAGTAGGGAGGTGGTGGGAGGGAGTCTCTGTCCTCAGCTTGTTCGGGGGGTGGTTGAGTCTTGCGTTGGGAAGAAGAAGCTATGTGGTGTTGCATTTGCGTTGCAGGATGTCGTGTCGACACCCGGGCTGTCAGCCAAGAGGTCTTGATTTCAAGGTTGGCTGGCTCAATCAGCATTTGCCGAGTGCTTGACGGTTATATTGAGCGCCTCAATCTGCGGCATGCCAAATGGGTATTGATTGTACAGATGAGATCCAATTGCCATTCGATGCAAGATGCCCGCCAGCCAACGACCCTACCTCTCCCATTTCGTCTTCGCCATGAACTCCTTCACCGCCTCATCGGCGCCCTCCGCCCGCCCATCGCCCCGCCCCGACACCTTCAGGCCGTCCAGACTCCTTACCCGGCTCATGGCGGTATAACACTGCCCATACTCCCACGCCGCACTCATGTCGATCCTCGCCTGATCCAGCGTCATGCCCTGGCTCTTGTGCGTCGTGATGGCCCAGGCGGCGAGCAGCGGGATCTGCGTCCGCGACATGATGCTGTAAGGCTCCTCGGGGCCAACCTCGGTGACGTCGCACACGGGGTAGATGGTGCAGCGCCGGCCGTTCTTGAACTGCACGATGGGCCACAGGATGTGACCTGGGTCGTCGAAGCGATGGCAGAAACGAGCGACCTCGGTCTCTTGGTACCGCGGGTAGTCACCGTAAAAGACCCATTGATCGAGCCTCAGCGTCTTGCGCCCATTGGCGTTGGCGCGGGGGAGCGTGTTGGCATCGTACGGCTCGAAGTCGACAATGACGCCTTGACTGCCATTGACGAGGCCGTACTCCCAGAGCAGGTTGGTCAGGAGAATGACCGGCATGCCTTTCTTGAGGTGGAAGTCTTCCTCGTACCGATGCCGTTCTTCATCCCAGCACCGAAAGGTATCTCGATCGGTCATCTCGAACAGGCGATCCAACTCATACAGCTCCCAATATTTCTCGTTCCCGTTCCAACGAGAGTTGTCGACGCACCAAAACGTGAACTCGTTCGTGGGAAGCTCAGCAAGCTTGGTTGCATTGAGGCTGGCGACGTCGGAGTGGTGCGAAAATATCTTGATTGCGTTCTCATCCACCATTGATCCGCCGTGCAGAAGCAGATCCTCTTCGGGACCAGAGAGTGGCACACCAAGTCGACACTTGTTCAAGAGCGCAGCGAAGTCATGGTCGGCCTGTCGGTGGACGGTGGTGAGTTCGAGGCAGCGGAGCTCGAGCTCGTCCCACTCCGGGCAAGCAAATGCCCATTTGTGGTTGTCGTCGAAGAGCTTATCGTCGCCAAGACACTTCCTGAACTTCTTGTTTTGGATGTTGACCTTCGTCGGACGCCCGCAATACAGACAGTGATGGAAAGGCTTCACGGGGGGCAGCTGGAAAAAGTCGCCCGTGATGATGACTTGCACACCGCCGAAAGGCAATTCCTCATGGAAGACCCTCTTCATCACGGCGTCGAGACGAATCATGGTATTGCTGGACACCATGCTGATCTCGTCAATGATGATCGTCTTGACTCCGCGGAGCCGCCTCCATGTCCGGTCCTTGCCAGCATCTTGCCGGACGTTCTTCAACGGCTTCTGGTCCACGTTCCCGCCCCAGGCCGCGAATGAGTAGATCGTCCGTCCACCGACGTTGAGCGCCGTGATGCCAGTCGGCGAAATGACCTCGAACGGGTGCACGTGCATCCTGAAAAACTGCATCAAAGCTCTCAGGATCGTTGACTTGCCTGTGCCTGCGGCGCCCGTGTAGAAGACATTATACCCTTGGCTGGCGTATTGCAGGATGCGGAGCTGCTCCGGCTGTAGATTGAACTCCTGGATGGCTTGTCGGAAGGTCACGTCTGCTCGGGGAGCGGACGCGCAGCTTGCGCAGACTAGACCTCTGCCATGAAGCGGCGAGATGTGGCATATGCGGCACAAGAGCTTCTTCGGCTCGTCCGCCTTTTCGTCGGAGTTTGTTGCTGGTCCGTTGAGAGATCTGTATTCGATCTCGACAGGTCGGCACGGAGGACTGCACTTCCCCAACCTGCCACCACCCCGCCCACACTCCTCCGGCCCATGATTCATAAAGAACATCGCATCCTCGCAACACGTCGCCGAGCTCGTCTTGAACCCCTTATGGAGGGCACCCGCGAACCCCAGCGTCTGCGCCTCCGCGCCATCCGCCCCATACCAATCGAAGTAGAAGTCCGGCCTTGGCCACGCCGGACCGCATAGACCTTCTTGGCGCCCTCGGGGATGGCGGCTCGGGAGAGGGACCAGGACATCTGCTGCGGTGGGTCCGGGACGACGGTGTCGGCGCGAGCCACCTTTGCTTGGGTGGCTCGCTCGGGGTCGGCCTTTGCTTTCTCCTCGGCGCTCTCGATGTCGCCGATTACATCTTCCCAGAACAGAGTCGATTCCACGCCGAACGTCGACGTCGACGTCTGCGTGGCTTGGCTGTGGGCCTGAGGCGCAGACTTGAGCATTTCGAGCTGCTTGGGCATGGCGCTGGCTTTTGGTGAGCGGTGCTGCTCTTCCATCGACGGGCGATCGTGTCGAGATTCTGCCGCCGGTGTGGTTTCTGGCTTTACGTCATCGAAAGTCTTGAACGGGTCGTCGCCGTGATCAAAGCTGTCCAGCAGTGCGTCATCATCGACGTCCGTGTCATCTTCGGCGTGCGGCTGGAGAGCAGCGAAAGATCCGCTCGCGGTGACGAGCGGCCTCATCGGCCGGTGCTTCGGCACCGTGCCTGAGGAAGGCGGTGGCGTGTAGCCTGATCCGACTCGCGTCAGCGCCTTGTGTTCGCGGTGAGTCGGCGCGTGGTGCTGTGACTGATCGTGGGGTTCTCCAGTGGCACGAGCGTCGTCGTCGAGAGGGATGACCGTGGAGGCAGCGGTCGATGTGCCACCTCCACCGTCAGGAACGGGCTCAGGCTCGCCAGGCAGCACAGGCTGGACAGCCACGGCGGGTTCATGCAGGTGGACCGTCTCATGCGCCTGCGCCGCCTGCTGCGGTTCAGACACCCGTGGTCGCTTCGCTGCAGGCGGCGGCGCATCTCCTCTCTGAGCCGACGACGTCCCGCTCTCCTCCCCATCCGCTGCCCCAACCGACGGAGCGGCCAGTCGATACCGCTCCACGCCGACCGCACATCCCCGCGCCATGCTGTCCATGTACCAGCGCCGCTCCACCACCGCGACCCCCCACTTCCTCGCCCAGGCGTACTTGTCGCCGCCGGCATGTTCCGCGATCAAGACATCCACGTCCCTCCGCAGCCCGGGACTCCATTGGCCCCCAAATTGCTTCACGCAGGCCGCCATGTGCGCTCTCTTGTCCCGGTGGCCGGTCAGGCAGATCCTCAGGCCGTGGAAGACGTCTTGGTGGAGCGCCGGCGGTGGCGGTCGACGCGCATTGGTCGTGTCTCGTGACGCGTCGCTGCCCGTGGTCGAAGAGGCGCGTTTGCGCTTCCGACGGCGTGACATGTGGCCGGACGACTCCATGACGGCGAGATGGGATGTTGCATAAGTCAGTCACGTTTGCACCTTCGCCGTCGATGTGCGGTCATGCTATTCAATGTACAGGCAGTCACATGTGTCGATGTTGACATCCATCAACACTCACGCACTTACGCCCGAAACGCCGACGCCGAGCGAAATCTGTACTCTAGTTCTAATGAAGAGGGTAGTAGTATTCACAACATCACGCACGCAAGCAAGCAAAAGACAGTTGGGCATCGCTTCACGATGCGTGGCCTCAGCACTTGAGCGCCATGTCATTCACCCCTGTATATGCCAGACATCATCGGACCCAGACACCACATCAGTATCCAAGGACGGTAACACGACGAGATCCGTCAAGCTCACTCCCCGACGTCCTCGAGCTCAATGTCGGATGGCGGTATCTCCAATGGCTCCTCCTCGACCTCCAGCTCCACCTCCGCGGTAGGTTCCTTCAGCCTGGTCGGCAGCGCCTTTTCCAGCACCGCCGCCTCCCGCGCCCGCTTCTCCTCCGCCATCGCTGTGGCCTTTGCGTCCTGCTTCTGCTGCCTTAATGCTGCCTTCAAACCCCTCGCGGAAATGTCGACGGACGAGGCCTGGCGTGGGGCTGGCTTCGTCTTCTTCGGCGCGCGGTCCCGCGTCTCGTCCGCCTCGTCTTCCCTCACCCGCTTCAACTCATTCTTCCTCTCCTTGCCTCGACGCACCCTCCTCGCCGTCCGCTCACCCATCGGGTGGTTCTTGATCTGGATGTCGTACTCCGCGTCTTCTTCTCGCGCCACCGCCGTCCGGTCGCCCGCGCCGTCGCGCAGGGTGAAGGCCACCTGAGCCGTCCGCGTTCTGTAGCCCTCTTCGGCATCGGCTTTGCGGATGTGGCTCTGCATCGTGGCCTCGGTCACATTCCGGAAGTTTCGAGCCGGCCGGTCCTTCCTCTTCCTGGGCTTGTGAGGCGGCGGCGTCCTCGTCAGGGCATCGGCGGCGCGGAACTCCTCGTTGCCGAAGTATGGGGTCCGCTTGCCCCACAGGTCGCGCGGGGTGAGGTTGCAAGGCGGGGCGGGGGTGCTGAAGACGGTCCATCTGTTCCGACGTTGTTCGCGTTTCGTCCGGGCGGGTGGGATGCCCTGGTCGAACTCGTGTGGCAGCGCAGTCTCCGGCTGTTGCTCGGGGAGCAGGTGGATGGGGATCGCCATCGCGAATGGGATCGTGGATGTCGTGTCCTCAAGAAGACGTGGATGTTGACACGAGGCGTCGGACGCGAAAGTGATGCGTGGATGCACGTGAGATGGATCGGCTGCAGGTGTTCGCCTGCATCAGGTAGGGATGTCTTATGATGGTCACGATATTGTTGATCCATTCATCATTTAATTATCTCATCTAATCTATAGACCCTTCCTACTAGCAAGTCCTACTTGCCTAAGGCATTCACTTCCAGATATCCCATACGACTTTAGGATAATGATATAAAGCTACAAAGTAAGTCACAGAGGATTACGTGACCTTATAGTAGTTCTGCAGGTAATACGCTTCCTAGTCGAAATTAGTTACTGTCTTAGATAGGAGAGTAACGCCAAGACATGTCATCTGATATCATAAACCATTTATGACAGAATCACGATTCCTCATGTAGTCTAGCGGTCATGATTCATACGTGACAGCATCAGGTATTGATCAGCTGATGAGGGGCCGGCGTTCTTCGTCAGCGTGATGCCAGCAGCCTCAGGCAGATGGCGTATACCTGATATCGACGATATGCAATATGATTCATGTTTATGATACTTCGTCCATCACTGGCACCTGCAGCGCCTCGTCCTGGTCTGCAGCACCTCCCTCTACCAGAAACATGATCACGTGCAGACGCTCGAGGCCACGCTTGGCGACCGCGTGGTGGGCAGGAAGATCGGGGTCGGCGCCCACTCGCCGGACCGCGACGTCGTCGAGATCGCCCATCTCCTGCAGGACACCAACGCCGACGGCCTGCTCGACATCGGCTCGTCGTCCTACAGTGATGTCGGCAAGATCGCCTCCAAGCTGGCCAACACCCTCCCCCCACGCTTCACCGAAGCCGACATGGAAGCCATCGTCGACCAGGACAAGGGCCACGCCACCACCAACGCCGCCCGGGTCAGAGTCATCCAGGCCCCCACCAGCCTCAGCGCGGCCGAGTGGAACGGCACCGCGTCGGCCACCAACGCCGACGGCAAGAAGCAGCACTTCGGCCTGGCCAACCACCAGGACGGCGCCCCCGACCTGATCGTCCTGGACCCCGAACTCGCCAGCACCGCCCCGGCAACCCTCTGGCTCTCCTCCGGTGTCCGTTGCGTAGACCACTGCATCGAGATCGCCTGCAACGAGGACTGCGAGCCCCCAGACCAGGCGGTGGCGCTCGCGGGCCTCGGGAAGATGCTCAAGGGTCTGCTGCGGTACAAGCACGGCATGGGCCCAGACCGACAGGAGTTCCTGCGCGGCATCTCGGAGGCGCAGAAGGGCTCGCCCGAGACGATCCAAGCCTTGGTCGTCAGCCACAACTCTCTCGGCCCGTCGCACGCCATCGGCCACCAGCTCGGCTCCGTCGCCGGCGTGATGCACGGCCTGACGTCCTGTATCCTGCTGGCTCCCACTCTGCGCTACTCCGCGGAGACCTGGCCCAGGACGCGAGAGGTGCAGGCCAGGATCCTCGAGGTCTTCAACGAGACGCTCGGGTGGCGGGAGGGTGACGCCGCCGACGCCCTGATGAAGTTTGTGACGCAGCTGGGTCTGCCGACCCGATTGTCGGAGGTCGGAGTCACGCATCAGGCGCAGGTCGAGGAGGTGGCGGAGAAGACTTTGACGGATATCTGGGGCGGCGGGGAGCCGCAGATCACGGAGAAGGAGGAGGTGATGAAGATTTTGAATATGGTCAGGTAGATGTCAGTGGAGTGTGATGGTCATGTTGCTGTGCCTGGTGATCATGGCGCGCCATCGAGTTGACGGGAGTTGACCGTGGGATCAGAACCCGATGAGTTCCGCTGCTCGTGGTCGAGTCGTCGGCGCGGCATCGATCATCAGTCGGCACTTCGAGCATCATAGCCGTCACAGTGGGCTGGTTCCCAGGCATATGCGCTCAGCTTGTTACTAGCGATCCCAGTCTGTTCACGTCCGGTATCGATTTGCAATGTTTCGAGGGGATCAGACGAGGCTGCAACCGAGAGCAACAGCGACAGTGAGACTCGAACATTTCTCCAAGAGCAATCACACAGGGACACGACCGCACTGACCCCTTCGGACATCGGCCAGGCATGTGACACCCGCTCGAGTCTGGGAAAGCGGACAGGCACGGTGGAATACTGCACAGAATACGTCCCGCCGAGACCCTCGTTACAACTGAGATATACACGATCGCTTGCCAGCTCTCTGACACGCTCCACCAGATCTCGTGCACCGGATCAAGTGCCATACAAGCCCGCCGGATGAAACAAAAGCGACGACAGGACCTCACTCATCCATAGTAAGATCCACCACCCCCTGCTGGTCGACCCTCGGGCGTCGCGCAACCCGCGTCGGACACACCACATCCACCACGGCCTCATTGAACGGCCCCCGCCCGCCCGTGCGGAAGTGCTCCACCATCCACTGCACTTTGGGCCACCCCGACCCATTGGTATGTCTCCAACCCCATCTCGCGTGCCGGAACAGCGCCCAGCGGTTCTCCGGACTGCAGCACTCGTAGATGAAGTTGAACTGGGCCTCGGTCATGCGGTTGTACCCGAAGCGCGTGCCGGCCAGGACGCGCGTTTTGGGTCCGCGCAGGAAGATGTGGTCGAAGGAGAAGAGGCGCCAGGAGTGGTCTGATCGCTCGTCGGGGTCGGGTTCGGATCCAGACGAGGATGCGGTGGCCGGTGAAATTTGGTTGACCGCGGGTCTGGCGGATGTGTGTGAAGTGTCCGCGTTGCGGGTCGCACGCTCGGCGCCCTGCTCCGGAAGTCCAGGACGCTCTCGTCCGGCCTGATGGGTCGTCGTTGTAGCAGCAGCAGCAGCATTACTGTCGGTCGGCCGGCTCGCCACACGAGTCCCAGCTGCGCCGGCTGCCGGAGTCGTGGTGGCATTGTTGACCTGGCTTCGGCTGCTGCCGGCCACCTGCGCAGCCTCCGTCTTTTTCGCTGCTACGCGCGTCTTCTTGGGGACGCTCGGAGCGCTCGCAGCCTGCTCAACGGGAGGATTCTTGCACCGACTGCCCAGCTTATACTTGGTGTCGGGGGCCTCTGTGGGCACAGGCGATGGTGTCCGCTCATCTTCCACTGATCTCTCCAACGGGGGATTCAAGGCCTTGCAGACTCGAGGGTTCTGAGGGCCTTCCTCGTCCGTGGCTGCCTGCGAGTCAGCAGTGTTACATACGAGCTTACGCGAACGGGCAAACTCACTCTGCCGGTGGAACGAGCAACTGGTGCTGCGATCGCTGCAGGCGCAATTGGTGCAGACACACCCGTCGTGGAAGTCCTCGTGGACGATGCAGCCCTTGAAAGTGCCTTTGCCCGCTTTGCAGTTGGTGCATTCATTCAAGACTCTGTAGCCGATCTCGTGCACCAGAGCTGCCGTCGCGCGTTTGGCTTCACGGATGTTGAAGTGCTGTCCGCGCTTGACGAAGCGACGCTTGAATTCCACTGGTCGTCGCCGAGGATACTTGATCGAGTCGAGCCACTGCGCGCACAGTTTCGATGGTTTGCGCCGTTTGGAATAAATGCGACCGTTCTTGTGGGCGCTTTTGATCGCGGCACGGAGTCGGTATTCTACGTCGAGTTTGTTGGGCTTGAAGCGTAGATACGGCGCCGGTATCTGCCGGGGCCACACGATCTCGAGGGACGAAGACCTGCTGCTGTCCTCCCGTCTCCGACCGCGCGCGGCGTGGTTCATCTCGCTACTACCTATGTATCCTTCATCGACTTCTCGACTACGAATCACATTCCCCGGCGGACTGGATGCTATGGTCTGAGATGTTGCGTCCAGCCGATGGGAAGAATCTCCCGATATGGAGCTACTGCTCTGCGAGACGGGGCTGGACTCGCGTGATTGCGTTGGATTGAGCAGGCTCTTGTCGATCCACTCGTCTTCCCATTGCATGCGGCATATACGTCGTCCGGACGCGTCCACGATGTGTTTGTGCTTGGGCGGGTAGTGTCTGATGCCATCGGACATCAGATAGGGCCGCCCATCTCTGTCGCGCTGGAGCAAATGGTCTGGCACATCAGTGTACGCCCACTTCACCCTGCACTCGTGACCGCGCTCCTCGAGGATGTTGACTGTCCACTCTCGTTTGTTGCGAAGGGGATCGATGCCCGTCGCGCTTGAAGCATCCGAATGGAGTGGAGTACTGGCCCGTCGACTCGAAGCCGGTGACGCGTGTCGATCTCCGGCATTGCCGAGCGTTCGTCCACTGGCATCACTGGCTTCACTGGATGGACTGGACGAGCGAAAGCGCTTGCTGACGTGGGTCGGTGAGCTAGAGGGCTCGTAAGTAGACTCTGCGGGACGAGTAGTGGTCAGATGCCGTCGCGCAGAGGGGGTGACGGGACAGGTCCAACCTCTGCGTTTCCTCTTGCCGCCCATGTTGGCCCCGCGAGCTGCCTGGGCTCGGCCAGTGATGCGGATGACAGAGCCAAAAGGTGGATGACAGAGCCAAAAGGGATTGTTGAGCTGCTGGAAGTGGAGGAGGAGGAGGAAGAGGAAGAGACACACGCGACGCGAGCAGAAATAAGACCGCGGTCACACGAGTGTTGCGCGCCAGTGTGTCAACACGCCTACAACCTTGTACCTCGCGTCACGGCGGATGTCATGGCGGATCTTGCGCTCATTCGGCCTACAGGGGGGAATACGCGGATTGGCCCGCTCGAATGATAATGCGCTCTGTCCACGGTCAAGGGACTCGAAGCACAGCAGGAGCCGATCGACCAGATGGCCAAGGCCCAAGGTGGTTCCCATGCGACCGCTGGGACCGCGCCACCGCTCTATGTACTCGTCTCCCGCGTCGACAGCGCCTTGCCATCCTGCAGCAGACGGTGAATATACGACTGCTGGCTGGGACATGGCTCGACGGCCACACGACTGCACGCAGTGCTCGACCATGCTGGACGCTATGCAATGCCGGCTGAGAGAAGCCGCAGATCCTGGTGGCATCGCCAGGGGCTGGAATGGCTCGCGGAGTCGCGGATTCCACGCGCTGGGATGGCGTCTGGTGCAACGGATAATGAGGATCTCGAGGTGATACATCACAATGTGAAATAATGCCACGAAGCAGGGGGTCGCCGAATCTTCCGTCGAGTCTTCGCTGCTACAGTAGTAGTTGTTTTCCCATCTTGCATCCGGGTGAAGCCTGACCAGATCCAGCGCGCTCCAGAGGACCACCCTCTTGGTCATGTTGATATGGGTTCATGTTCCTCGTGATGTTGTGGCCAAACTGGAGGTGCTCGAATGCTTGTTGTCGATTCTATGCTACGAGTCACAAAGTCGGGGGACTGCCCGACCCAATCTTGCGCATTCACGATCTCCCTTGCAGCACGCATGCTGCAGCGACAACGATCCGCTCGTACGGGAGGTCGTCATAAGAGAAAAAATAATCATGACTCGTGTGAGCCATGTCATGGCCGTTCCGACGACCGCCATGGCCCCCCGTTTCCCTCTCTTCACTCGGTGATCCCGAATCATCGCTCTCGATCCCGACGCGCCACCTTCTATCCATATTCACTCGCACTCCCGCGGCTCCAGGTGAGACGCGCCTTCGAGATGTCCTCGGGAAGCCGGGGCAAACGGCCGGCGCCCGACGAGCACCCCGTCCGCATCAAACAGGAATTCAGAGAATCCCCGTCACATACCTCGAATGGAACGCTGCCGCCAGAGCAGCCTCCTCCCAGCATACCCGACGACCCATCCACGCCGTCGGCCGGAGACGCCAATGTGGTGCACACCGGCCACAACCACTCCGTCCTTGCTCAGACTCGGATGCCATCACCGCAAGCGCAGGAGCGAGAATCGATGACGGTCGACGCATTCCTGGACTCATCTGACCACGAGGACATCCGCCTGCTCCCGCATTGCTCGCCGACCTCAAGTCGATGTCAGGACTTCATAACCTCCTTCGTCAATCGAGCACTGCTCCGTGGTCAAGCTCCCAGCAAGAAGGCCTTCCCTTCCGCCTTGGAGTACTTCAATCTGATCGGGGCGGAGCTCAGGAAGGCGAATATGGACCCGGAGAGAGTCCACGCTACTCGAGGAACGATGATGTGTCTGTGGCAAGAGCGGCTCGTTGCCCTGGTCGGAGCCACCGGTGAGCGACGCAACGTGTCAGACCTCGGGACGAGAAATGGGCTAACTCCAGCTTCTATTGCCATCAGTAACCACACCCGAACGACTGGAGAGGCTCGTGGAGGTCATGTCCAAGGCGGCCGAGGAGCTGGGTGGCGTGCCCGGGGTCAGGTTTCTGGCGCGGTGGTTTGCATGTGGTCGAAGCGGCCAGACGGATCTGCTGGACGGGTTGCAAGACAGCCTCGACGCAGAAGATGGCGCGCACGATCAGCCACGGACCGTCGCCTCGGGGACAGAGGATCCGGCCATGGACTTGTCAGATGGGGTGAGCAAAGGATCAACGGTCTCACGGCCTGCTGGGAGCATATGCTGACCGTGACATTGCAGAGATTGCGACAAAGAGGTGTCTCCGTCGGCGACGCCGCTCCTCACGAGCAGGACCATGACGCCCTCGGTCATGATAGGCCTCAGCAGCAGGACCCCATCGTTTCCTCCAAGCACATCAAAGAAGCGCCCGACTTCTTCACCTACCACGCTCACAAAGCACGACGCAAGCACGGCGGAGCAGGCGATGAGCCGAGGGACTCTGTAGTGAACGCTTCGTTCAAGGATTGGCGTTCCCTCCCCGACGCGACCCAGAGAGTCTGGGTGGAGCTGTTCTGCAGATGGCAGGCGGGTGAAAAGGGGCTCTTGAAGCACAAGAATGT
This sequence comes from Teratosphaeria pseudoeucalypti, assembly GCA_013403795.1. Lineage (NCBI taxonomy): Eukaryota > Fungi > Ascomycota > Dothideomycetes > Mycosphaerellales > Teratosphaeriaceae > Teratosphaeria > Teratosphaeria pseudoeucalypti. Next base: position 48,790 of record JABBMZ010000116.1, on the reverse strand, counting down.
CGCTCACCTCTTCGACGGCGGCCGGGCCTCCGAGCCGCCTGGTCGGTCACCTGTGGACGAGGGCTACGCATCGGGATCGCTCCCACAGAGCAGCGCGGGACGTCAGGCCGAGGCTCAGGCTGATGATGGAGCCCGAGAGCCTGGAGTGAGTAGACAGACGCCTGGAGCCATGCGAAAATGCGCCGTTGTGACAGATATTGACTTGCACAGGTGGTGCGATCCCAAAGACCGCCATCCAATGCGCGTCCTCAATCGGAGACCCATCCTCAACCACTTGCTCGTCCTCAATCAACGCCCCGACCTCACAAGCAGCTCTTCCGAGAAATCGCCGACCCTCATCGAACCATCTTCCTGCGAGTCCCCGGCGTCACCAACGCGCAGACCGTCGCCATGGCCTGCCGAGTCGCGGCCGGCGGTCTCGACAGCTCCACGGCCTACACCGACGCCTACACCATCGGGCAGGGCAACTTCGTCATCACCTTCCGAGAAGTGCTCGCCGCCCGACGCGTGGCGACGGGCCACGTCAACGTCGCCTGCCCCCAGAAGAACCGACCCGGCAACGTCGTCTGGAGCTTCCCCCTGCTCTACCCGCCCACCGAGCCCCGCGTCTTCGTCACTCGCGTGCCGACCGACCACCCCCCCACCGCCGTCGCAGCCCCGGACATCTTCGTCGCGCTCACCGCCGCCTTCCCCGACGCCCGGATGCGCCTCGCCAGGCAGACGGGCGCGACGAGCAAGCTCTTCGCCTGGCTGGTCTTCTTCGCGGCGCCCGTCGGATGCCTCCGCTTCAGCGCCCACGTGCGTCAGGCCAACGGGAACGCGAGGTTCGTCTGGTTCGACCCGGTGTCCGGGGCCGATCGCTGCCCGATCTGCACGTTCGGGCATGACGTCCGGGACTGCGATCTGATGGAGTCGCTGTCGGCGAAGCAGGTCAAGGCGGGGGAGAAGAAGGGCCAGTATCTCAAGAAGCTCCCGGCGGCGGCTTCGTAGACTAGGTTCGGGCATCGCGGCGCGCACGGCGTGGCGGGGAGGGTCGGGGGGACAAGGTCGGGAGTGAGCATGAGGGCGTGTGGAGATCATATTGATCGGGTAATTGCACCTCAGATTTCTTCTGTCTTCCGAACTTGACGCCTAGAGTGATTTGAGCCTACCATCCTATTCTCTCCTCCACGAACTGACACCCCCACGAAGCCACTCCATCGTAATGCCACGCCAACCAACCTCACCTCACCTCACCTCACCCATCCCGCAATCCTTGTCGTCGTCGCTCCGACAGGCCGGCAGTCCATTCCCATCCTCGCACTGACACCCCGAGAAGGGCTCGCCGGGTTCCACGCAGATCTTGTACAGCCGTCCCAGCTTGGTGGCGATCGCACGAGATGAGGAACTGGCCGCTATCGCTGCAGGCCTAGGTGGGTTTCCTCCGTCAGCACAGGGTCGTTGGAGGGGAGTGTCTGACGATGGTATCTGCGCGCTGGCAGCCTGCGGAGACTCTGCCGGGGAGTGCTGCGACTAGGAGGAGCGGGGAGGGAGGCGGGACGCATTGTTAGGCTGCTGTCAGTGGGTGTAGACAAGAGCGGGTCTCAGGTTGGCGTTGTGAGGTGGGAGTGTGCGGTATGGATGATCGAGGACTGACGGATTCATTTCTATGCTTCATACCAAGGGACACACATGGGCTGGTCTCGTTCCTGCTCCTCTCGTTTGGCTGGCGAGTCGCCGCTCCGGTCGCACCGAGAGCGCGTTGTTGCCATTCGCAAGTGAAGGTAGATTCCCGTGTCTCGCCAATACTTACAGGACGGTCACGACATCGGACGGGTTGGGCCTTTTTGCGAGATCTGGACCATGTTCGGAGCCCGAGTTGGATCTGAGCGATTGAGACGCAATGGCTCGGCTTCGCGTGGTAGTCACCTTGTGGATCTCGGTCGGACTACAGAGTCATCAGTTCAAAGAGTCCTCCGCCTGGACATTGTCCACTTCCCATCGACTAAGCATAGCATGCCTCAACGCAAAGAAGACATGAGGTTGACGCAGATGTGGGAAGTGAGTGTGGGAGGTCTGTGCTGAGGTGACCTACATGATGGTGCGAGCCTGCGATACTAATAGCTAAGGTATTGAAGAGTTCCGGAGGATCATAGGGAATCGGCGGGATACACGTCCTATTGGCATGCCGGCGCAGGCTGGCTGTAAACCGTCCATTGGTTCAAACGCTTTTCTCGTACCGTCCAGACGGGTGGAAGGCCTTGGTCAAACTCGTGTGGCAGCGCGTTTCAGGCTGCTGCTCGGGCAGCATGTGAAATGGCATTTCCATCCTAATCGTCGAGGCCACACACGATCAGAAAGGCAAGGCGACACATATCCGACCGCGTTGCAGCTACGCGATGCCACCGACCAAGGAGGGCGTTGAAATCTTGTTCCGGAAGATCGTATTCAGTGGACATCCAGCAGTTCATGCAGCACGTCGGTGCCAGGGATCCTTCCGCGTTGTCCTCTCAGTCCACGCCTCCGGATCACCGACGTTTCCCGGCGACCGATAAAGGCCTCATTCCTGTCCATCTAGGCGCGGAGATACCCGAACGTGAGTTCTGTTGACTGAAGAGGGCCAACGCCGCCAAAGAGGGGTAGATGAAGACCAAGATGGGATTTGTCCGGTCTGTCGTGAATGGATGATGGTCGGCGGGCGAGAAAAGTGTTACGGTAGGTCCAGCCTGGTTATTAATGCGGATACTAGAACGGGGACGCTAATCAGTAGTCTTCGGGTGTACAGAAAGGCAGAGTGGTGCGACTTCGAGTTCGTCTGCATCAGGGACAGAGATTGGCTGAAACATCTCGTCGAGGGCAAGAAAGGGGAACGATGGGTTGATTCGGGCAGCTTCAGGGGTTGCAGTCCCAGCGGGGCCAGCTGGCGCGTCTCAAGCACGATGGTTGGAAGTGTGAGGAGGGAGACTGCGGACGGTCGTTCAAGCAGAAGAGCCACTTGACGCAACACCCGTGGACGCACTCTGACGAGAAGCCATTCAAGCGTGAGCAGGAAGGCTGCGGACTGTCATTCAAAAACCCTTCCGGTTTATGGAAGTATAAGTAGAAGCACTGTACTCTCCAGTCACCCACCTCACCATTTCTCGCACCGCTCTTGCTCGCATGTCTCTCTACTATCTGATTCTGATCGTGTGTCCACCGCTCATCTCCGGTGGATGCTGGATGGGTGAGTGCGGCCGGGCTGCGCTGGTGGCTGGTACAGGAGGTGACGAGTTTTGATGGTGGACCACTTGTATCTGCGACATGGTCAGTTGTGATCATTTGGAAAGTCAGGAACACAATGAATGGCCTACCTCTTGACCCACACGGAAATGGCAAACAACGCACTGCCAATGGCCATGACCTTCCAGCCCATACGCTTCCGCTGATCCATCTCGGGCTCTGCAGCCCAGTTCAAGAATTCAACCACATCCTTGGCCATCTGAGAAGTCGTTGCCGGTGTCCCGTCCTCATATTCGACCAGGCCGTCGTAGAGCACACGAGCCATAGCGATGCCAGTACCGGGGAAGTATGGGTTGAAGTTCAGACCGCTCTGCACAACGGCACCGGCTGGTGGCTCCTCTGGGTAACCGGTGAGCAGCGAGAAGATGTAGTTGCAGCCGCCGTGACGAGCCTTGATGATCAAGCTGAGATCCGGAGGCAGAGCACCGTTGTTGGCAGCGCGAGCGGCCTCGTCATTCTTGTAAGGTGCCGGGATGTAGTCAGAGAGCTTGCCTGGGCGCTTCTCGATCTCACCCTCGTCATTGGGCTCGGTGTCGTACTCGTTCTCCTCAGCAAGCGCCTTGGCTTCGTCGACCGTCATGATGTTGCCGACCAGCGAGCGGTAGGGAATGCGGTGCAGCGAGTGGCAGGAGGCGCAGACCTCACGGTACACTTGGAAGCCCCGGCGGAGGGCGGCGTGGTCGAAGGTCTTGATGAGTTTCTCGTGCTCCCAGGGGTATTGGGTAGCGTGGAGCCTGTGGCGTCGATTGTTGTCAGTCCTCGCCTCTCCCGCTTGCGCCGAGCATCCCTGAGATCTTCATCGGACTCACCCTTCTTCCGCTGGCGTCATGGCGTGGGTCGGGCGCGCGAAGTGGTAGTAGTACCAGGCGACGGAGCCGACGGCGAGCGCGGTGGAGGAGGTGAGGAGGGTCGTGCTCTTCCATGATGTTTCCGCCGAGCTCTGAGTGGAGGCATGGCGCTGTGTATCACGTCCCGTCAGCGGTCACATCCCCCTATCTTTTCTGCGCCACCTCTTCCGTCTAGCGCGTATGTTGTCGTCGGTATGCAGTGGGGGTGGCGGCGGTGGTGAAGCTGGCGTACCTGTGCAGTCTTGGTGGCAGCGTTCTTCGCAGCGCCGAATGCGCGCGTCGCCCGCAGACTCGATCGGGCCAGCATCTTGCGACGAGTTCGTCTCAGCACTTGAGATGCTCGACTGCCACGATGACGGTGGTGTGGGAGGGAGAGTGGCGTGGGTGTGTGGTGGTGATGGGGTGGTGGAATAATGGATGGCTTCACGACTTGTCTTCGGGAGAGACGAGAAAGCTAGAGCGCTGACTTCGAGCACGGTGATTGGCTGCTCGCCCTTGCATCTGAACGCAATCTTGCAGACACGACCCGGGCCTCGCCCATTGCAGAGCTACACTGAGGCCTATTCCGCTCAGTCGCCCATCACCGCCGAGGCCATGCAGTCGCCTATCTGTCTGCGCTGCCTCAAGCGCTCGCTCGTCCCCATCGAAGCCTCTCTGCCCGCCCACACCGCCGCCTTCTCCACCACCGCCTCCCTCTCCGCGAATCCACCCAAGAAGAAGCCCGCCGTCGCCAGACCCACACAACACACGGGAAAGTCATTACGTCTGGCCAGGAACACCCGAGTCGCGACATCTCGTCCACCGGCGCCGGGCGAGCGGAAAGCATTGCGCAAGCGAGTCGTGCTCAGCAACACCAATGCGCTGGAAGTCCACGGTCTGCAGGACCTGAAGAAGGAGAACTCGGATGCCAAGAGTTTGGCCAGGCTTCAGGGACAGGTGCTGGGCTTTACGAACGAGAGCGTCGACGCGTTGAGGGCACTGGAGGGGTTCAAGCCGACACAAGGATGGAGTCTGTTCAGGCGGCCGGCGACCGTGGTGCGGAAGGAGACGATCGAGCTGGTTGAATTGCTCGAGAAGGTTTCAGCGGACCAGCCAAGGCACGTCGAGAGGAGAGTCATCTGTGGCGACAGGAGCAGCGGAAAGAGCGTGTTGATGCTGCAGACCATGGCCATTGCACAGATGAAGGGCTGGCTGCTGCTACACTTCCCGGAGGCCAGGGACGTCACCATTGGACACACGTTCTACCATCCCGAGCGGGCGGCCGATGGGAAAATCATCTATGTCCAACCACAATACACCGCTCAGCTACTCGGAAACTTCGTGAAGGCGAATCGCACCACACTGGCCCGGCTTCGGCTGAGCCGGCCACACAGACTGCCGGTCCCCGTCCAGTCCAGCGCGTCGCTCGACCAATTTGCCGAGCTCGGCGCCCACGACCCAGAACTTGCGTGGCCCGTGTGGAAAGCTCTGATGATCGAGCTCACTGCCCCGTCCAACGATGACCACGACGGCCATCGTCGGCCGCCCATCCTCATCACCGCCGACGGCGTCGACCACTTCATGCGCGAGTCAGCCTATCTCGACGCCGAAGCTCGCCCCATACATGCTCACGACCTGGCACTCGTGCGGGACTACATGCACTTCCTCTCCGGCGATACCGTCATGCCAAACGGCGGCATGACTTTGGCAGCGACGTCCGGCTCCACGAAGCCGACCGTGCCAACGCTAGACCACTACCTCGAAGCCAAGGAGGCAGAAGGCCATGTTCCGTTCCTGCAAGGTCTCCGTGATGGGCTCCTCAACACCGCCACCGAGGCCAAGCGCAGTGGACAAGATGCCCGTGATGTCGACTTCGGTAGCCTCCACGAGCACCTCGCCGCCAACCTACCACAATCACTCCAAGACCAGTACCATCATCTCATCCGCAGCATCGGTCGGCTACACACCGACAGCACTTACACCCTGGACACCCTCATCTCCACTCTGGAGGCCTACGAACCGAAGACGCCCCAGTGGAACCCATACATGGCGCAAGATACCCCAGTCGCCCAGGTGATGAGGGATGCGGGCGTGCAGAAGGTGCATGGGCTGAGCAAGGCAGAAGCGAGAGGCGTGATGGAATACTATGCGCTCAGTGGTATGGTGAGAGGCAGTGTGACGGCCGGGCTGGTCAGTGAGAGGTGGACGTTGGCGGGAAGTGGTAATATTGGGGAGCTGGAGAAGGCCGTGGTCCGACATCGGATCTTGTGAGGTCGGACGACGTGGTGGCGTGGAAGTGGCACGAGGCAGAGTGGTGGCGAATGTGAATGAAGAGGATGTATAGTACCTGTACGAAGAGATGGTCGTCGAGGACGATCACGCACATGGCACCGCTCCGAGGGCGATGAGTGACGGCGAGACTGAAGCTCGTGCGCACGTGATGGACGGTGAAGACTGGTGAGTGCTCTCTCTTCAAAAAACCGCTGAACTCACTCCCTTGGCTTCTGAGCTATGGATGAAAGTGGAGGGCATATCGAATACACATGACCAATCGCCCGTGGGCTCGCCATGCGACAGACAGCGTGGCATACGTTGACCTCGTGGCCCTCTGGCCTCTGCCTGACCATGTCCTCCCCATCTCCGCCTGCCCTTGATCGCGAGCCATGCAACCATCAGATGACTTCAGGGGCCTCGAGCGGTCACTGGAGGTCCTCGCTCCTGCTGGCGACGCCCCGTGCTGCTGCGAGGTCAGTACCACCACTTGCTCTCCCACCACGTGCCCAGGCTGACACGTACCAGAGTCCCAAGCTCGAGGGCAGTGGAGCACAGTAAGGGTCCTGGACGACAGGCGACCTCGACGCCCTCGCCGCGGTGCAGACCCCGTCGCCACCTCTGCCAGGCCCGCAGCGGTCTCCCGACCCAGCACGGAGACGCGAGGACGACGTCTCTCGCAGTGCTCGGCATAGCTTCCCGTGAAGGAGGAGGAGGCGAGGACGGGAAGGTGACGGAACTGGCGCTAGCGCTGCCAAGCCTGGCGTCGCTCTTTCCCTTCCTCTCACCAGGCAGCCACTTGCATTCGCTCTGGAATTTCGACCACGCACGCTGAGCAGACTCGGTCGACATCACTTCTTCGACACGCTCCCACCACCGCTGCAGGAGCCCAGGTGTCCATCATGACCAAATCAAAGAAGTCCCACAAACAGCCCAAGACGGCCGTTCAGCAACGCGAAGCCCACGCCAAGAAGGGCAAGGCGCCCGTCGCGCCGGTGACAACACCCAAACAAAAACAGAAACACAAGCAGGAGAAGCCAGCGCAGCTGTCGAAGAAAGCCAAGAAGCACGCCAAACCAAAGACCGGGCCCGGGTCGTCGCGGGGAGATGAGGCATCCACTACCCGTGTGAAGCTCGAGCAATCCGCCGAGGAGTGGACGGCGCACATGCACGTCAACCAGGTCAAACAGCCACAATACGATCATGTGCAGCTCGCCTTGAGTTACATGATCGTGGATGGTCCGCACCATCCTTTGCATGCACGGCACGTGCAATCAGTGCTCGACGCAATCAATGATGCACCAGAGCAGGCCGCGCACCTGCACAAGGTCGTCGCGGTGCTTCGCAGCATGGGCGAACAGCTCCGCATGCCCGAGAATGCGCTCGAAGCGGAGAGGGAGATTCGTGAGGCGGTCCTCGGGAGTCAGGGCGAGCGTCTGGCCCGTGACGCGCAAGATGAGTCGGCGCTCGTGGCTCTCACCGCCGGAATCCTGGGCGACCGCGCTCGAGGCCAGGAGCTTGATCGGTCGCGCTTCTGGCGCGATGTCCGAGAACGCCTCGCCGTTCCTGCCGTATCACTTCGCAGCACACCGCTGCCGCAGCTTTCAGGTCCCACCGGCCGGCAGGTGCATGGTGGTATGGGTCCCGATCTCGGCCACCCTGCCCCAGGCCAACCGTTGACCCGTCACGCAAAGAACGGTTACGACAATCTGCTTGATCAAGACTTCCTTGCCGCCAGTCATCAGCAGGCTCGGTCGCGTACTAATCCTGCCGAGCAGCGGGTCAGGGAGACCCGCTCACATCAGGAGAAAGTCGACCGCGGGGCCACACCAAAATTTGGAGAACTATTGAACGCTGCTCGCGGTGTGGACGCACTCTTCAGCTTGCCGGACCTGCTCAATCTGCGTCACGAGGATACCAGGCGCCTTGTGGCGGCTCTGTTCGAGAGCCCGGAAGACCTCTTCCTGGCCAATGTCCTTGCTTTGTCAGAGAGTCGGCATCACGACAACGGTCGTGAGTTTGATTTCGCCGTAAACAACGTCGAGAAGAAGCAAGAGTGGAAGGTGACCCAAGGTACCTCGCTTCGCCTTTACTTGCATGACTTCCAGCAAGTTCAACAAGGCAGCTTCAAAAGGTTGGCCTTTCCAAGCGTGTGGAATCTGCAACAGTCCCCGTTTGCGCGAACCCGCAGACCTCTTGTCAACATGCTTCAGCGATCAGCCAAGCCGACGGCCACGAATCCGTTAGTCGCAGCAGACAACGACACCGGTATTGGCTTCGCCGGGAATGCGTCATCCGGTCGGGGTGATTATTATCATGCGGATGAGGGTGAAGATTCTGATCAGGCTTCTGAAGAGGACTCTGACGCCTCTTCGGGCTTCTCGGTTCCGTCTGTGTGACCACGGACGCTGAAGGGACCAAGTCATGCGACCCCCAAGCCGACTGGAGTATACATTCCGGCAGTCAATGAGTTCCCGCAGGAGGCGATGGACAGATACGTGGCAGCATACCATGTGTAAGATCGTCGGCAGCCGCGCTAGGCTTTCATCGGCGACAGAGAGACGTTGAGCGGAGGGCTCAGTGATCCAGAAGAGGCGATGCGCCACGAGTGCTGTGACGGTTCATGTTGTTTTAGCTCTTCATGCATGTAGTTCACAAACTGTTGCACCCAATGCACTTGACATGAAAAATCCATGCGCTCGATGCACGGCATTACAATCTATCCCTGACAGGTCTCTCACATGCCTCTTCAGGCTGTTGCAAAAGCCTGTCGCCCCTGGCACCGACGTCCATGACCACCCCCTCAAGGCAGCAGCGCATCGACGCATTGTTGAGACGCACGATGCTGTCGTCGCCCCTGTCGACGATCGTCTCGCGAAGCCGTGATCCTGCAAATGACTTGAATTCCAGCCGCCTGAAGGTGAGTGACGAAACAGCAAGAGAATGATGCACACAATTCCAATAGCCACCCGATCATAATCATCAGGACACAAAAATCTAAGCTGACATCCCAACCGCAGACGAGATCCATCCGCCACCGCAGACCCCGAACACCGACTCTACTTGCGGATCAGAATCTCGCCATTCATACTGCTATAACACGCGTCCTCCGTCGTGATCCACTCCTCCCACGCCCGCGCCATGGCCCCCACATCCTCCTCACTCGCCAGCCCGATCTCGACCGCCTTCCTCCCCAAGGGACCATCTCGGAGCCGCTCGGCCATCGTCTCGCCTACGACCATCGTCAGCTGAAGCCTCCTCCGAACCACACCCGGCCCGTCACGACCACTCACCCCACATCCGCCTGTCCTCCGGCGTGCTGTACGTCCACGTCGAGAAACCGAACGTGATCTGCTCCCGCTTGACCCCCGCCTTCATCGCCCAGCTGATGAGGTGGGAGCCGGCGGCTCGCTGCCCGCCCGCCGCCGCGAGGGTGTCCTCGAGGACCTTGTTGAACTTCAGCAGCGCCGGCGCATCCGGGTAGACCGTCACGGCGCAGGCCTCCGCCTCCCGGTTCGCGACCACGCCGCCGGGCTTCGTCACGCGGAGCAGTTCCCTGTACGCGTCGACCGTGGCCTCGAGGTGGGACAGCACCATGCTCACGTGCACGACGTCGAAGGTGCCGTCGGGGAACGGGAGATGGAAGATGTTGGCGGGTTGGAAGGTGATGTTGGTGACGCCCTGGGACGTGGCGTGCTCGGCGGCGCGCGCCAGGATCTCGGGGGAGATGTCGGTGGCGGTGATGTGGCCGTGGGGGATGTACTTGGCCAGGGAGGCGGTGATGGTGCCGGAGCCGGCGCCGATGTCGAGGAGTCTCGGGGAGGGTCCCGTCCGGCTGGGATCCTCGAGGGACTTCTGGTGGAGGTCTTTCAGCACGGGCAGCAGGAAGCCGGCGCTGTTCTCTGCGGTCCGCCACTCGTGGTTCCGGACGTGGCCCTTGCGGTAGCCGAGGATGTACTTGTTCTGGCCGTCGGCCTGCGCCATCTCGAGTCGAGAGGGGGGGGGGTTGGGCGACGGTGTGAAGAGGATCGAGGGCTGGCACGAGGGAGAAGGGCCGGTGTGGTTATGCTCTCGCCTTTGGCCGTTGCCCGAAGGAGGGCGGCTCATGTGGCGGCTTGGAGCGTCTTGCGCTGCCTCTGTTGCCGGGCATCGCTGCGTGGAGGACCAGCGTCTGAAGTCTGATAACGGTGCGATGTCGCCGCTCCTCCGATCAGACTTCGCTGTGGTCGTTGTGATGAAGAGGGCGACTTCGGTGGTGGAGATAGCGACGGATTTATCAAACTCAATCCAGCTCTCCACCGGGCCATGGTTTTTCCGGCGGCGGTGAGCCCCAGGGACTCATGATCGGCAGACCCGACCTCATGCATGCGTATGCTTCCGATCATCTCAGGTCGTCCAGGAGCCCGTCTCTCCCATCCCACCCATCCCGACTGCATCCGGGGACGGTGTGACCAACCGCGTCCGGACGGATATGATGACCCCCAAACTGGATCTGCCGGATGCCATGGGCGTGACCGGTGCGCCTTGCCATGGCGCGGTCGTCGATCGGGGATGTGATGCGGCACGACGGCCGGGGAGCTGCTCGTCGGAGGCATCGCAACGCCGGGCGCGACGGAGGTCCCAGTGTGTCGTCGGGCCTATTCGGGGACTCGTCCGGGTCGGTGTGCGTGCGCGAGAACTGACACTGACCGTCAAGGATGACCGGAGGTATCGAGGAAGGGGAGTGCCGGCTGACCCGGACGCTTACCTGGCGACGAGCACGGACAAGAGACTGTACCTCGGAGTGCTGGACAGACATGGCATGATGTTGATCGGTGATGGAATTTCATTCTGCCTATCGAGATACACTGACCACCACTCGACCAGAAAGAAGATGGGGCAGGCGGGCACATGTCAGGGAATCATGGAGCCGCTCTGATGACCTGGCAAATCGTCTTCCTCACGCACCGAACTGCAACAATGCGCAGGTCGAGACGGTCGTTCGTAGCCTCCGCCTAGCAGCACCGCGTCATCTCGACCGAACGCGCACGTGATCCGGGAGTCCTTCAACCAACCACCAAGTACGGATCGACGCCGCAGAGGGCTCGCCGTCTCCATTCGATCGCCCGACTGTCACATCTCCTGAGTCGATCGACGTATCCCAGCGCCGACCCGCCCGTCGACTGATCACCGGCGATGCCCAGCCAGTATCAACCGCCGCTTCACTCGCCCGAGGCACCCCTATCGTACTCGGAGTCTCCACTGCGAAAATAGCGAGCCAGCGCATCGACCGCCGAGACGCCGTCTAATGCGGCATTGGCGAGACGGTCTGCCGGCTTGTTGAGGCTCCTGTCGACATGCAAGAACTGCACCTCAACACCCATGTCATTGAGGTCAGTGGTGAGCTGGTCGAGTTCCTGGAAAAGGTCGGGATTGGAGACCGGGTCCTCTGTCGATTTGTTCCATCCGTTTGCTTTCCATATGTACACCCAGTCCGTCATACCGCGCACCAAGTACTCCGAATCCGCCTTGATGACGACTCTTCTCAACCTCCGCATCGGCCCTATCCTTCGCCTCTTGCTGTGCCGGTCCCTCTGCGGGTTGAGCTTGCGAAGACGTTTCGCCATCTTGAGGGCCTCGATGGCTGCCGCGAGCTCGGCGCGATTGTTGGTATTGATACTTGCCGGCGGAACCTTGGCCCTATTCCACTGGATATTGTCGCGATGCAAGAACATACCGAGGCCTGCTCTGGGGTTCGATCTGCCATTGTCTCTGCACGCCCCGTCCACCGCAATCACCACAGTATCCACGTGTGCTTGCAGTGTTCCTCCCTCATTGCAGCCCAGCAGAGTCCACCATTCGTTCTTCCACGTACTCTCGATCAATTTGTTGCCATGGCAATCGGCAGGTGCAATCAGACGTTTCGATCGCTCGCGTTGGTGATTTCGGCCAGAAGGACAATGGAATTCGGTGTGTTGTCTCGACGCCATGGCTTCCGGGAGTAGTCGTAAGTCAATGCGGGCGGAGGCGGTTTTGTTGTAAGTTGATCGAGGTGGGAGTACGACCTTGCAATCGCTCACATGAGTCACATTATTGTGTAAACCCTGTCCGTGATCAAGTGACTCCAGGAGACTCAGAAAAGGCGGTCGTATGCAGGAAGCCGTTTGCAACCACATCCCTGTTCGCGACCGCGCCCAATCTGCGAACGCCTGGGGATTGATCATTTGGCAAACGACTCGCGGAGACCATGTCTTTTCCGATGCGCTGGGCTCCAGCTGTCGACCGCACATGAGCACAATCATTTTCAGTGCGATCAACTTCAGTCGACTATGGCACACCCGAATCTCAGATGTGCCGTGATATTGACAGACGGCGAGCCTTCGTGCGTAGCACGTCTCTATTAGATCAGTGTGAGCGATATTTTGCAGATGTGTGACATGTTTCGAACGGCTGAGGCAGTCATGCGATGTGTCGTTCGCCGTCGAAGCAGGAAGCCACACTATTTGACGCAAAACACGTCGTCTGGAATGATACGGAGACTGGCTCAATGTCTGTCGATGTGTTCAACCTATAGACTTTCAGCTAGTGCCTGGCATTGGCGTGACAGAGGGATAATTACATGTAGGGCAATGTGTCATCGTATCGTCAGTCGCGGGATAGGAGTCGTGGTTGTATGTAGCATTGAGCGTGACAGCTCCGACAACGTCCTGAGACTCCAGTCGTATCCAAGTGTCGATCTCGTCTCGCTGCAACATGGCCTCGGTGACGAGGATCTGTCGCGCGCCTCGGATCCAGCTCCCATAACCACCGTAACCGGAATGTTGACCGAAGCAGAGGTTGATGCCGTTGCCCTCGACCGTCATGCCGGGGAGGAGGGTGTCCCATTTGTAACACCATGTATCGCCATGATCGTGCCCGGAGAAGACACCCATGAGGCCTGGCGTCTGCGTCAAGGCTTCCATGAACGGTCCATCTTGGCCTCCGTAGGTACAGCTTGGGTCGTCACTGCCATCGGCACACCAGCCTTGCGCTTGCTGAGCCAGGATCTCGTCATCGTTGATTCCCGGCTGAAGGTGCGGATCCACGCCAGCTTCGGTCTGCAGCGCCTGGGAAGCGTTCGTGGGTATGTGGACGAATGCGAGCGAGGGAATATCACGTCCATGCGTGGCTTTGAGTTCATCTCGCGTCTGCGTGAACCATCGAACAACGCTGACATCGACCCAGTCTGGTTGGCCGACCTCATCACCGGAGGCATCGAGAGTCTGGAAGTAATATCCGCCACGAGAGTCAAAGAACCAGAGGATCAAGCATGGCTCATTCGTGCCGTTGGACGGATACACAGGCAGGTAGTAGTTCGATACTCCCGACTCATCGCCGAAGACCATTTGTGTGGTCCGAGCATTGGGGTACCGTCTCTCGCGAGCCAGGATGTCGTGGCGAGAGAGGTTAAACTCGCTGTCGTGATTCCCGTAAGTGGACGCCCACGTAAGGTTCCGTTGGACGAGCGGTGCAACGATCTGATCGACGTACACGGTGGCGTTCTCCAGGTACGCGTTCTCGCCAGTGATCAGATCTCCGTTCAAGACGACCAATTGCGGCTGCTCGACGTCGAGAACCTCCTCGATGACCTTGACCGAATTGATGTCTTGCTGCGGGCCCCACGAGTCCCAAGCATTCTCACCGAAGTGTAAGTCTTCGAAGATGGAGATCTGAAAGGTGCCGTTCGGCGTGAACTGAAGCGGCGCAATCGCACTGCTCTTCTCGAGTCGACGCGGCGCGGCGAAGGTGCGGAATGCCAAGAGCACGGCGATGAGCAGAGCACAGATCATCTTGACAGAGCGATCGCTGTGACCATCGCCTCTCGATGGCTCCGCCCACACGGGCCGGCGACCTTTCATATCCGTCCATGGCACCTCCTCGCCGGGCCGTTGCGGCGTCGAGGCAAGGCAACTCGGCACAGTCGGTTGAGATGGCCGATAATCAACCAGGAACTGTGGGAGGTCCGTCGGTGCAGTGGTACCACAGCAATCTCCAGCGGAATGCATGACGACTCCCTCGAATGCCAAGGGGCTCATCGTTAGTACAAGGCCTCATGGGCAGCCATCGGTCCCATCCGCATCGCCATGACCGACAGGGTGTACAGAGCTTGCATGTCTGCGAGCTCACAATCTTTCGATGTCCGACAGAGCGGACTGTGAATCCTCGTCGGCAACATCCAATTCCAGGTTCAGTTGCGTTGGATGCCCTGTAGGGAGGTACCTGTAGAGGATGTCCAGGAACAACGATTCTCCGCTTCACGATGTCGGCAATGACAAATTCCAATGTCAGGGAGTTTTCTTTCCGTCATCACCCCAATATGATCAAACGCCATCCTCCGCACATGTAGACCGACAGACAGTGTGGATCTGCTCGGCGAAGCAACAGCACTCAACACCTCCACGTCCGAACACCCACTTGGTTCAAACTTCATGGGCCTTCTATGTAGTGGAGCCCGCAGCAGTCTTACCATCAGAGAATGGTCCGATGTCGAGACACCCGAGCCACCCGCCCCCATGTCTCCCTCCCATCACGGGCTCAAATGAGTATTCGACCAATTCATATGATCCGCGCCAGCATACCGTCCACCGCCACCGCCACCACCATAGTATCTCTGACGACGATCACTCCTCCCTCCGGCGTAAGACCCACCAGACCCACCATATGGATCAGGACGCCGGAAAATGTCGCGTAGACTCCCTACGTACGATGGTCAGCCTGTCATGTCGTAACAGGGATGGGGAATCAGAACGTGCCCAAGACGCTCTGCCGCCGCTCCTGCGGACGTCTGCTGTCGAATTGGTTGCCGTAGAGGGCGGCTAGGCCGGGCGAGAGGCCGTTGAAAGGGTTGTAGCGATATGGCATGTTTTTTTGGGAGGCGGAGAAGTGTTCTGCTTTGGGGTTGATTGGTACCTCTCTGCTTCGTCTGCTTAGCTCTTGCTAAGATCAGGGTTCGTTTGACGGGTCGAAGGACTACGATCCAGCCTGATCATGGCACGGACTGCGCCTGACTACATGGTGTCAACCCTCGGTGAACGAAGCATAGGCGTTCGTTGCTGGTCTCAGCTGTCTTCGCCGTCAACTTGCCGTGTTCACGGCCTGATAGGACGACAGATCCTATTCGCGGTAATCCTCTCAGTCAAGCAGCACTGAGTGTGGTTTTCGTGGTCAATGAAGCAATTGATACACTCATAGTTCGAGCCATTAGAAGGAATGAGTGGTTACTGGCCCGCTCGAGATCACCAGTCACGCCTCTGAGGCGTTCTAAAGCTTGTCACTTCAGGACCTCATGCTCCACAGGCGTAGGACTCAGCAACTCACACCGACACACGAGCCATACCTGAACCCGCCGCGATACGCTGAGCTACGTCCACCTCCCGGCATCGGCTTCCTCAACCGATTACCGCGATCAGCAAAGAAATGGTTGAGCCCCCTGCCTATACTCGCTGCAGATGCAACAATAAGCAATCTGGCCGGCCTGGCAGAAGTCCAAGTCCCACACTTACCAAGAGAGTTGCAGGATGCACTGTAGCCTTGGCGCATCTCGCGGCGAGGGCAGTAATTTCTGTCCCCCCAGCTGCCAATGTCGGGGTTGACGTAGAGGCCCGACAAGCCTGGTGAGAAGCGGGCGATGCCTTGGCCGTATGCGAGAGGCATTGCTTGTGTCGAGAGTCTGACCTTCTGGTTGTGTGGGAGTCTCGATGTCTTTGATTGCCGGAGCTGTACTATTGTCGTTTCAGATCGTCGGTCACTGGTGTCGATGATGATATTGCATTGTATCTGGCCAAAGCAAACAATTCCCCGTCCTCATCACACGCCCACCGGACCGCCCGCCACCACCCTCAACCCCATCTCTACCTCGCCTTCCTCAGCCCCGCCCTCCTCCTCCCCTCCATCTTCGCCTCCAACGTCACCACCTCCTCCGCACCCCTCCTCACCACCTCCCTCCACATCCTCCTCACCCCCTCCACCTCTTCCTCTCCGTCCGCCCCTCCCACCCCGACATCCTCGATCTTCCGCTGCGCCTCCGCCCTCGCAGCCCGCGCCGCACACCCCGCCTCCCACTCCCTGGTCTTCACCGCACACTGCTCACTCCACAACGCCCGCCAATCCGCCCAGGCTTCTTCTCTCGCCTTCTCCTCGGCGGACATGCATGCCCCGCAGCTGGGCAGCATGATGGTGGTCGTGCCGGGGGCGAGGGCGCCGCAGAAGTCCTGGGCGGCGGTCTCGGCGGTGGTGCAGCGGCCGGCGACCCAGGGAGCGAGATCTTCGTTGTGGCCGCAGTGCCGGGCGTAGAGGGCGCCGAAACACATGCTGATGGGTTGTGGTGATGGTGGTGATGGTGGTGGTGATGATGGTGTTGTAGGTGAATGTTCGTGGTGATTGTGATTGTATATTTGTGTGTGCTGTTCTGATGAGGTTGTACGATGGTATATAAAGGCGAGTAGAGTATTTTGCAATCGACGGTAGGCAAGTGCGAGTGGGCAAGCTCCGTGCACCTGGTTCACTAGCCTATTATGTCGGCGTCAACAAAAGGGACCAATGCGCAGCGGTGGAACAATCGTGAATGTGCACATGAATGACGACTTCACCATGGATGACAACTTCACCTGACATCTTCACCTCACCAAAATTGAACCTTCTGCCGCTCAATCACAACTCACTGTGCAGCTCACGACCCCTGAACACCAGGAGATCAGTGCGAGACCGCCCATAAGAGCTCAGCATCGAGAATGACACGGAGGGAACTCCAGACCAGCGTAATCTCAGTCGAGTTGCCCCTAGACCACGAACATGTTTTGTTCAGCAGCTCTTAAGGAATGTGATACAACCTACCAGAGACCATCCAATCAATAACGTCCCGGCATCATCATCGTTAGGGTTTAAATTCTCCCAGTTCCGTCACCTTCGCACATTCCCAGCTGCACGCCCTTCGCAAGAACGGCAGCACACTTTCCGAAGTCAACTCCATCTGCGCAGGAACGCCGCGGAACCAGTATTCCATCCACTCCGCTCTCGCGATGATGAAATGCCTCCCACAAGTGGTGCAGATCTCGTTACCGTGGCTGGTGTGATTATATTCTGATCTCGCAAGTGCTTCAACCAGATTGACTGGCAAGCGCTCGTCTGCATGGCCGTCTCGCCCCTGACCCTGCAGCCACGACCTGACCTGTTGGTGGTGTGGTTGAAGACCGCGGAGGGCCAGCTCGAAAAGCGACGGCGCAGCACAAGCCGCACCGGACACCGGCCGGCCTGTATAAGGCTCCAGAGTGGCAGCAAAGCCTCTCTTCTCAGCCGCCACAGCATCCTTGCGGCGCAATGGGGTGCCGTCAACACCGAAATATGTGACGGACGATGAGGCGAGATAGAGGAGCTCTTCGGGCGATATCCTGACCTCCCTCCCAGCTCTCGACATCTCCTGCAAGCATTGATTCCGCATCCTACGCCCTAGCTTGAACCGCAGCTCCAGCTCTGCCCTCGTATCCAGACGTCCAAGCTCTTCGGCAGCACGGATTCGGGACGCCTCATACGTCTCTCGACTGTCCGCCCACCGACCGAGCTCCTCGGCGTGGGCTGCGATCATGCGATCCGGCTTGGGCAATGGCGACGGACCGGTGAGGCCGCACGGTTCGAGCAGGGGATTCGGATGCAGATGAATCTTGCGATCCTTGTCTGGCGAGTGTAGAAGGTCGAGTAGCTCCCATGGCAGGTATCGAATGCCGTTTCCGGAAATGTTGAGCTCTTGCAGATTTTGCAGGCGTGCAATTGCCGGAGGCAGAGTGGAGAGATGGTTGTTGCGCAAGCTCAGGACTGTGATGTTGACCAGCTTAAAGAGTTCCGCCGGCAGAGAGGTCAGCTGGTTGTTGGAGAGATACAGCTGGATGGACGGGGTCAGCGGACCAAACTCGTCTTCGCTCGGCGCTTGGGTGAGGTCCAAGAAGGCGGCCTTGATGAGCTGGTGCAGCGGTCGCAGCGTGGCGTCCGGGAGGACGGTCAAGCCCAGATCTGACAGATCCACCACCTCCCTGCCGTCGTCGACACAGCTCTGGATGATCTTGGGCGCCAATCCTTCCTTGTCGATGTCGTGGCGCAGACCAGGTCCTTCCGCGATATCGTCCACGTTCAGCTCCCGCATGCGCTGCTGGTTCGCCAAGATGCCCTCGAGGCTGTCGACACTGTCATCGCTGCCCATCCACACGCCCGAGTCCAAATATCGGCCAGCACCACCGCCCTCCTCGGAGGCCATGCTCATCCGCTGGGCCTTCTCGCACCGCCGCCGCAGATGCCACCACGGGCCTCGCACCAGCTTCTTCTTGCGCCGCGGCGGCGCGTCGGCGTCGTGGTCGTCGCCATCTTGGCTGCTGTCGCCCGCGTCGGTGCTGTCGGAGAACAATGGGTCCGACGAACACTCGCTGATGAGCTCAAGCTGGCGCTTCCGCGAGCGCGAGCCAATCGCCACGCCCGCGCAGCTGCCGGACGCGACGGGCAGCCGGTCGGGAGATGTCGGGAGGTCGGAGGAGGTCGCGTCGTCGAAGGGTGGCAATGGCGGGGACGACGGCAGAGCCATCGCCAGCGAGCACACGAGACCGACCGCCGCTCGGATGCTCGCGGGTGGAATAATAATTGGTCCTGTCTGGACGGATGGATGGGAGGTGCCAGGTCGAGTGTCGCGTGTCCATTGTGGGGCAGCACGCGTCAGTCAACAACATGGATTCAAGTCCTGCCGAGGTCCCTCGCCAATACTCCCTCCCACTTCCGTCCTCAATTCCATGGAGACATTGATGATCCACGGATGCTCCACTCATCATGTCAGTGCGGCGTGTCTTGAGAGAGATCGCAAACCTCAGGATTCGTGTTGCCACCGTCCGTCTCCGCCACATTCACTGACGCAGGCTCAAACGAGGCGACACGATCTCCCATCTCGGTCATGTTCAACCATCTCTCGAGGCGCCATTTCGGAGCAAGATCATGGTGGTGGTCGAGCAGCACGACTCAACGAGAGCCCACAGCTCAGTCGACTTCGCGGCACATCGGCAGACGCATCCACGAGCAATTGAACTCGGTTGAGTCGTCTCGGCGTCCGGAGCGCAGAGTCTGATCGACTACGTCAACGATAAGGTCTATCCCGACACCGAGTACGCGGACTCGGTATATGTGCAACAGAGGGACAGTAAGTCATGCCGGAGCGTCGAGAAGTCGTGACGGGTGTGCTCACCTCTTCTCCGCACAGCTTTCATCGAAGGCGGTTTCATCGACTACATCAACCCCGGCCTCCTGGAGCTCCGCACAGCCGTCGACGCCGCGAGTGCCGCCATCCAGGCCAAGACGCCCGCGAACTACCTGACCCAGCTCGCCGACGCCCTGTTGCAGATCCAGCTGGACTACGCTACCACGCAGGAGATCCAGGAGTTTGGATACGCGAAGTAGCTAGAACCCGCACATGATGACTCGGGCCCGTCGCCTCGTTGGATTCGACGCTGTTGACGATAGACACTCGCTCTGACGATGGTGGCTGTGATGTATGATACGATCGCCTGTGATGTTCTCAGCTGAAGCGGTGGCAGATATCGCCAGTCAAGCGAATTCCACTTCTCTCCACCTTACCCTTTTAAAATGTCCCGCTGCGATCCTCGTTACCACTCGTATGTCCACGGAGGTTTTGACTCTGGTCTTCACATCGTGGCTGCCCGGTCTCGTCGCAAGTAATGAACATTCTCCATGGCTGGCGGAGCATAGCTACATGGCAGTCCACTCAGCCCAAGCAGCAGGGAGAAGGGAGAGGTAACTGATAGGAGGAAGCTGCTACGAGGCATGCGTCCTCAAAACGCCATGACTGTGGGTGCGATCATCAACGGTCATCCGTGGATTTTCGTGAACGCAATCGACGACGGCGAGGCTGCCTGTAGATGTCACATGTCCATTCGGTGAGCTGAGCCGTGCTGGACCCCGGGAGAGCATTCTGCGCCACGTTCATGCTGTACCCACCGAGGAACACTAGGCCCCAAGCCGACCAAGAGTCGACAGTCATACAGAGCATTGCTGGTGACGATGACGGTATTACACTCGCACTTCCGACAAGCTGTCGTACTTTCGTGATAAACGGAATATATATCGCAGACTGGGACTACTAAGCTCGAACCGCACGACCCGCCTTCTGGTTCTGCTGGATGTTGGCGATACTGTTCGCGCGCGACGCAGATGGCGTCCCGCGAGGCGTGCCACGGGGCGTGACACGGGACTCCCCGAAGAAGCGGTTCTGCTGGCTGTACCTGCGCTCGCCGACGCCTGGCCTGCCGTGACCACCTTGGCCCGAGGTGCCTGCGCATTGCTGTTAGTATAGATGCCGGCCACGCGATGGAGAAAGGACTCACTCCCGGTGTGGATCACGCTGGGGCGTCGCCCACCGTCCTCGGCCTTGGCATCTGCGAGCTGTTGCGCGAATGGCGACCGCTTGCGAAGGACCGGACCCTTCCAGTAGATGATGTACACGGCGATGACGAGTATGAAAGCAACACAGAAGAGGATCGTGCAGGCGTACTCGAGGTTGTGCGGCTTGCCGATGTTGCTGAAGAATGGGGTCGCAGGGACGGTCAACACACCCGCCAGGAAGTCGCGAGACCATCCGTTCCCACCCGTCGCAGAGGCGGAATATGGTCCGTATGCACAGATCATGTAGTCGATGGTAGCCATGTAGATCGCATAATTGGCAACACCGACGATCGCAGCGAAGACCATGGAGCCGATCCAGTGGATCGGAGGTCCTTGGATCGTCCAAGCGAACCCGATCAGACCGATCGGCAGACAAGGGGCGGTGTACAGGAGGAACCACAGGCGTGATTCGTATTGTGCCCGCTCGCTCTCGGGATGATCTCGTCGTTCTTTGATGTTGCGCCTGATGGCGGGCACGAAGGCTATCCAACAGAGTAGATACCCTACGCCGATGGGTATGAACGACAGACCCAACTGGACGGTAGAGAAACCCCATTGCTTGTACACCAGAGAAAAGGATTGGATGAACATGAAGATCAGCGCGTCGGAGAACCCAGAGAGCAGGGACAGCACCAGGACGATAGGTTCTGTCAAGAACATCTTGAACGGGCGGATCCAGGTGATGATGACTTCTTTGGCGGAGAAGCGGTCCCTGAACGGAACCAGCTCGTCTGGACCCCAAATGTTCGGATCGCCCGCCTTTCTCCTCTCCTTCGCGATCTTGTTCATCATGCATGTGACGCGAGTCTCCGGGACGGTGAAGAAATGCACGGCTTGGATGAAGCCACCGAAGATGAGCTGGATCCAGATGCACCACCTGGCATCGTGTCAGCCACATGTATCACAAATCAGACCGATAGCGACGACTCACTGCCATGACAAATATGCCTCGCTGAAGCCACCGACGATTGGCCCCAGAATGGATCCACCCACGGACGAAAACACGATGTAGGCCACCGCGTACTGCTGATTGTCGGACTCGAACAAGTCGGCAATCATCCCCAGGGTGACGGAACCTCCGGCCGACGAGAGACCACCCAACGCGCGACAGACGAGGATGGTGGCGAAGTTGGGTGCCAAGGCCACCGGTATCTGCCAAATGTTGACCAAGAAGAGCGAGAGCTGGAGGACGGGCCAACGACCGAATTCCTCGGACCACGGTGCCCACAGCTCGCAGCCAAAGGCGTAGAAGATGAGGAAGATGGCCGCGCCGACACGAGCCGCCTGCTCGCTGACGTGAAACTGGTCGGAGATGCCGCCAATGGCGTTGGAGTACAGGGATGTGTTAAAATTCATGGATACCTGGACCACGAAGATGACCGTGAGGATGTACCACTTCCTCCACGATGGGAAGCTGTATCCGAGCTCATCATAGCAGTCGTCTTCGGTGATCTCGTACTTGTCGTAGGTGCCGAGTTTCTCGAGTCGCTCGCCGTCGCCCTTCAGCTCGCCGTCGGTGCCGTGGAGCGCGTCTGCGTGGTCGGAGTGATCCGAGTCGTCGGCCTTTTCCTCGAGTCTCACGTTGGCGCGGTCGAGGTCCGCCGAGGTGTGGACCTGATCGGCCTCGCGTTCTTCGACCGGCTCCTCGTGGAAGCGCGCGTGCGGGTGATCCGCCATCCTCGTCGCCGCGTCCAACGGGATGAGGATCTCGAGGTCGACGTGTTGAGAGTGCTGTGTTGCCTGCGTG
Source organism: Teratosphaeria pseudoeucalypti (assembly GCA_013403795.1). Taxonomy (NCBI): domain Eukaryota; kingdom Fungi; phylum Ascomycota; class Dothideomycetes; order Mycosphaerellales; family Teratosphaeriaceae; genus Teratosphaeria; species Teratosphaeria pseudoeucalypti. Next base: position 26,242 of record JABBMZ010000116.1, on the reverse strand, counting down.
TCACGGCCATGCGGTCGTGGAGAGGAGTACCGAACGAGAGCCGACCCAGACCCAGCAGCAGACGGTGGAGACGGATGCGGTGTAGCTGGAGAAGGGAGGGGAGAAGGACGGGTTTAGTAGCACACAGTACCTTCGGCTCCGGCGGGTCTACGAAGTACAGGCGGATTACATGTGTGGAGCAGATGACGTCCCCAGCGCAACCAGCTCAGATCCCCCAAAGGCGTAGTCTGCTGCAGTGCTTCCCGCGGGCACGAGACCCCATTGTTGTGCCGCACGGACGCCGCCGCTTCGAGTTATTCCATCCCATGTTTACACCTCTGATCAAATGACCGGGTGGAGTCGTCGCCGCCAAGACACAGGTTGCTGCGTCGCTCCGGGCTAGCAGGAGTTGAGAACTCACAACGTCCGTGTCGCGCAGACGTGCGACGCTGGGGTGACAGGCGCCTCGTGAATCGTGGGTGGGGTGCGATGCGTCGTCGAAGCAAGCACTGCACGGCGACTCCACCCGGCGAGAGATCGGCATGGACCACGCGAGGGCAGGCGGGTGCCCACTACTGCACCACCGGTGGCACCGTGGAGGCCATCATTCGATCTATGACGGTCAAACTTCCGCGGCTCTCTGGACCCTTCCTCCTCGGCGCCCGACCGTTGCGCTGGGCTCAGCCGCACGGCCCCGCCGTCGATCACCTGACCCCGACGGCTCGTTGAGGTCGACCGTGGTCGGCCATCGTCGTCGTCGAGGACCGACGGGAGGATGTCGTGCGTGGTACATGTCTACACCCGGATCGAGGAATCGTTCCGCCGAGCCTCGATCCGCCGAGCCTCGATCCGCCGAGCCCGCCCAGTCTGCTCGTCGCCTTCGACGGGTCTTGGCACCGTCGGTAGCGTTCCCGTCACCGCTTGGCGACAGCTTGTGCAACTTTAAATACAGTAACGGCGGCAATAAAGTGCCGGTGAGCCGCGGAAGGCCGGGTAGCATCGGACGTGGCAAATCCTGATGACGGATGGGACTGGACTGACCGCCCAGAGTGCGAAGCAACACGAGATGGGACGGTCGACTCCAGTCGCGTACAGCTCGTTGGTCGTGCCCAAACACCACCGACCACATGTCCGTGCAGGTGGAGTCGCCGCTTTCTCGATAGAGCGGCCGCCAGCGCATACTCCTCAAATGTACTAGGAGACGACGTCGACGCACAAGTCAGAGGTCTATTCCGATACGAGATGTCACGTGAACACCCTTCACGCGAAACAGACTGACTGCAGAGCGTGAGAGTCTGGAGATGCCTCCTCGCGTCCCGGGAATGGAAGACGCGCGACACGCAAACATCACCGATATGCATGCCTACCTGCGTGCGGCGCCCACTCCCCATCACCACCACCACCCTCACCACCATCCATGCAACCACCCATGACCCCCCTCGCGACCGCGAGCATCATCCTCTCCCTCACGTTCCTCCTATGGACCAGCCTCCGCGACCTCAACCACGATGACTGGACCCTCCCGTCCTCGCAGTCCTCCCGGCAACACGCCGATCTCGTGTCAGAACTCATGTCAGAGGACAGCCGGCTCCAAGCATTGCAGGCTCTGCAACCAGCGGCGACCACAAACGAGACAGCGACTGATCACGACTCGACGTCAGACCGCAACGAAGACGGCTTCGCCTACGTCTTCTACGCCACCGCAGACCCCTACGCCTGTTCCGTGCTCGTCAACATCCACCGTCTGCAGGACCACCTCCACGTCACGTATCCCATCCACGTCCTGGTCTCCTCGGCCATCAGCGAGACCTACATCGACGCGTTCAGGTCCGCGGGTGCCACGGTGCACGTGGAGAGGGCTCCACCGCTCAAGGGGCACCGGCGCGAGCTACTACCAAGATTGCCTGCTGAAGCTCGTGGCGTTCAAGCTGCACGAATTGGACCCCACCCTCGAGCGCGTGCTGGCGTTCGACTCCGATCAATTGGTCATGAAGAATCTCGATCACCTGTTCGTCGGACTGCCGGACGTGGATCTGGCGGCGCCGAGGGCGTACTGGCTCGCCAAGGACTTCCTCGCGAGCACCTTCCTCATGATCAATCTGTCGGATAGGCTGTGGCGTACGGTGGAAACGGCGCTCGCCACGGTGCAGTATAACAAATTCGACATGGATCTCATCAATGAGGTGTTGGGCGAGACGGTCATGATGCTGAGTGGGGAGTATGTGACGTTGAACTCTCATTGGGAAGACTGGGGTCTACCGAGCTGGTATCACGCGAGTGAGGGGCTCAACCTGACGACCGTCAACCTTTATAATCAGCTGTTGAAGTCTGGGATGCTGCCAGGGCTCGCCCTGGCAGGAAGGCACGAGACTGAGTCAAGCAGGAACAATGGAGGCGATCCTAGGGCGGACCCTGCACAACGCCAATCTGAGAGTTCAATCGACCCTGCGCAGTCCTTGCATCTCCACACCATGGTCGCTGCAAAGCCTAATGTGCCCTCGGCTCGTCCTCTGACCCCCATGAGAAGACCATTCGGCCCACGGCCTGTAATCTCGCATCAGCCGCCCCTTGCGACTGCAGACTCGCATCCATCCGACTCGAAGCCGCGATTCCCGGCCGGGCATCCCTTCTCGCAGGAGCTGTACCGTTTGCAAGACTCGGCGGCAGTCATACATTTCACGGCTGCCGGCAAACCCTGGATGCATTCCCCCGAGCACGTGCGAGATATGAAGCCAGATGCACATCCGGCACTGGCGGAGCAGTTTGAGCTCTGGAGAGCGACAGCTGCAGATGTTTGTCCCGGTGGGATTCCGGGCGAGAAGGATTGAGGTCATGTCTCGCAACTTCCTGCGTATCACATTGCGTGCTCAAGGCCAAGTCATGGTCGGAGTGCTCCGGCAGAAAACCAAGCTCAAGCGAGATGCTTTCGCCATGACTGGCATGGCGGAAGATTCAGACAGCTTTGTCTGGAAGTTCACGGCTCGTGTGCGACGAACGTCGATCAGGTTCTGTGGCGCGGTATGCGGTGTCCTCTTGTATCTGTCGAGTACGGACCGGGTCGTGATCGATGCAGCAGCCACATGGTCGAGGAGTCGTGCGTCGGGGGAGAGCTTGACTGAATATTCGGCGGGGAAATCGGACTCGGCTGTGTTGAGCCTCTAGATTTCCAGGCGTGGGTTCTGCGTCTGTCACTTCGACGTGGACAAAGCTCTTGGGAGGCAGATCGACATGTGTTGACAGTCTCGTGCCGCCCGTGACCTCTTTGAGCTTCCCCAGGATGGCGAACTCGAGCTTGAGCTTGATGGAGTAGACCAGAGGTTTGATTATGCACTGTATCGAGTGGAACCGAGCGTATTCTAGGCTGATTAACACCAGATCCATGACGATGATTACGGTGTTGATGGCGATCAATTGCTTCATCACGGTTGGTGTCTGGACCTGCATCGATGATCGCAGGATTTTGATGGCCTTCCAAATGTAGATGGACGAGAGCATTGTCTCTTGTAGGAAGAAGCCCGTGAGTTGGATCTTCTCCGCGACTAGGTAGGCGACATCAAAGGCCTGGCTGGGCCGACGGTGGAACGAGCAAAAGAACAAGACCGTAGTGGGGCCATGCAGCAGCGCAACGTTGGCAATGATCATCCATTTTGTCCACCTTAGAATTTTGAAGCCGTGAGACCCGTACAGGACCAGATTGAGTCGCGAACAAAGTACGAAGGCCTGACCAGTGACCATGCTCCACCAGCCGAGGGCGCTGATCGTAAACGCCAAGTCTAGCGGCAAGCCGTCAGCATCAAGCGATGAGAGAGAGCTATGTGTACACTCACAGATCAGATGCCCTTTCGCTCCGAGAAGCGCATTGAGTCTCCCACCATAAATGCTGACTACGATGCCGTACGCCGCCACCAACAGGGACCAGAAGTACAGACCGCGATACCGCGTGAACGTTAGAAACACCAACAAGATCACGAGGATGGCATTGTAGGTGGCCAGGCCTGGGAACAAGATCTTGACGTAGTGAGGAGCCGCAGGGCCGTCAGGCTCGCCGCGTCTGTAGACGCCAGACCCGGCAGACGACCACACAGTGGCGCCATTCCAGAGATCCAGACTCTCCATTCCGGCACTTGTCTGGTGGTCCGTGTTGTTTGTTAGGCAGCGTCGTCTGGACGTTGATGTGGTCCTTGGGCTCTTGAGAGGATTGCACACGAGATTGCACACAGGAGCGATTCCATCAGCGGGACACGGACTGATTTGACGGTGAACATGAACCCTTGATCGGGAGATGAGGTGGACCGTAGCCACGTGGGCCACATGGGCAACGTGAGCTTGGGATGCTCGCTCAGGCCATTGCTGCCGAGCCAATCTTTCTGCGAGTTCTTTCCATATCCAGCGACATGGTAGTCCTGAGTGTGGAAAGCTTTTACCGGTCTCTTTGACCATCATTCTTCCACATCGCATGAGGCTTCAGGGGAACACGATCTTCTGCGAACGCTTTCCGTATCAGTCTTCAGCGACATGGGAATCCTGGATAGGAGGGCTTCTACCGGTCTCTTTGACCATCATTTCACACCATGCGAGGTTTCAGGGGGGCCCACGATCTCCTCACGAAGCAGAACTCGGCCGGGATGTTGGGTCTGAGCTCCAGCGCGAGGGTTGATCGTCGAGTTTGGAGCTCTCGCACAGCAGGCGCGGCACATTTGGCGTCGAGCAAATGGGTGCCCAAGAGGCCTGCTCTCGTGCAAACATCTCGGCAGAAGTTGCAGGTCGACCTGGCTTCGCCATAGCGAGCTCTTCCCAGCGTCGTGGCCCTTTGATCCACCGCCGCGCCGGGAGACCCTCCTCCTTCTAGAAGCAGTCGAAGAAGGGTGGCATCTTGCTCCGCCGCGCCCCGAATGCTCGGACCATGACCAGTCTGCTGGTAATCTTCGGCACACCGACGTTGCTGTGCTTGCGGCTCCCGGGAACCTCCGCCGACTGCGCAGGAGAGTTCCATACGGGCGACAGAGTCCCTGGCCCAGCTTCCTGTGAAGTCAGTTGCAGATCTTGGCGTTGGCATGGAGCCATCGTGTGAAAGCTTAATTGTGCATCAGCTGAATGACTCCCACACATCTCTGCGTGCCTCTCACGTCTTACGCCCTCCGATGTATGAGTCGCTCTCAATCCAACGCGCTCGACAAGCCAAGGCCATCCTGCACGAATGCAGAAGCCGCCACAGAGGCCTCAGTGGTAGTGTCGCTCCCCATGCACCGGCGCCTCGTGCCCCGGGCCCAGATCTCCATGGGAAAACAAGGTCGAGCCCTCTCAAATGGAAAGACACCCAGATCTCTATTTCTGACCGGCTGTTGCCGGCGCGGGTCTTGATAGCTTGTACGGTATGCGGGGAGGACTGAGGCCGGAGTCAGGGAGAGAAAAGACCGCCGCGCCCGGATGAATACTGACGTTTGGCGAGGGTGGCTGAGAGGGAGGGCAGGCGCTTACACAACACTCTATGTAACCATCCGAGGGCTCCGCACGTGCCTCAGGCGGGGCGCGAACCTTGATGCCTCAGGCGCCACGCCAGCGATAGATGTACAGTCCAAGCTCTGGTATTCGGCCTGGCATCGCTGTAGTTCTACGTCTCGCTCTCTCACCCGCCGCCTCAGCCCTTCAATCCTCCGTGCGCAGGCCGTCGTTGCTCTCGCGCAGGGTCGCATTCTGCTGCTTCAGCACCGCTTTCTCCTGCCGCGCGACCGGCAGATCTTCGCGCACCTAATGCTCCCGCCGCGGCTGCTTGGCCTTGCGCTTCTTCCTCTCCTGTTTGTGGAAGCCGCCTGTCGCCATCCCCGAATGCGTCGGTGGCTTCCAGCGATGACCCTTCGCGCACATGCCGTGGGGCAAGCATGAGCCGACTCGGCGTTTGACGGTGGCTCCCCGCGCCGGATCTGCCGACACCGTCGCGTCCCGCAATTTGGGGAAGGCGCGTCACGCACGCGATGTCCCACCTGGAAAGGGACCCGTTATTGGAGCTGCCGTGGCCGTGTTTCGAATTCGGATTGACCGGACTCTCGTAGCGGGAAGCCATGTCGTCGTTCGACAGCCCGGAGAATTGGAGCCACACACGTGACAAGGCCTCTCGGCAGGCCTGCGCCAGCCGAAAGAGAAGGAGCGATGCCATCGAGGTCGACGATGGCTCCTCCACGAGGAAGCGACGACCCGGTCTGCCACCCGTCGGCAGCTTCGATGCGGATGGAGGATGTGCAGGAATGACCAAGTCGGCAGTGATCGACCTGACGTGGTCGGACGGGGAGGAGGACAAGGCGCCGCGCGTCAGAGACACGTCGATGCCCAAGTCCACCACGTCCAGGAGCAGGTTCACCGGCTTCAAGATGGATCTCAAGCCGAACCCCATCAAGCGAGCCATGGTCGAGTACGCCAAGGCCACTCAGACACAAGACAATCCGCTGCCATGTGCGCCGCCAAGACCTTTGGCGAGTACGCAGACCACGCTCGACATGTTCAGACTCGAGCCTCAGGCCGACACCACGGCGTCCGCCGCCCCGACACAGCAGTGGCACACAGTCAGAGTCGGGTGGTTCACCGGCATCTACAAGTCCCAGAAGGAAGCCGAGAACCTCCTGGTCAACTACCCGTATCACGAGTATGCCGTCTTCGCCACCTTCGATGAGGCAAAGGTCTGGCTTCGGCAGTCCAGTATCAAAGTGCAGCGGGACCGCGCCATCCGGCCGCAGCAGCTGAATCACGTCGACAAGAACGCCTTCATGCGCTTCGTCGGAAGATCATTCGACAAGCAAAACCAAGTGCCGGGCGTGGACGAAAGAGCCATCGCAAGGAAGCTCCTGCTGCTGCTCAAGCAGGCGTGTGACGACGTGAGGCATGATGTCAATTGGACCATGCAGCCTCTACCGCAGGCGCTGATCCTGCAGGAGCGGGAGAAGGTGCAAGATAAGCCCGGCTGTAGCGCATCTCTTGGGCTATGGATTGGAGCCAAGACGCTTCGTCCCGACGCACAGCAGTCCGCTGTACATCACGCGACACGGCCCACCAGATCGACTCCCGCATCTTCTTCGCCCAGCATTGTACCAGCGGCGGCGTCTTCAAGCCCACTGGCCGGCCCACTTTGCAGCTGTGGCGAAGCTATTGTCGACTTTGAGATCGCCGTCAAGTGTGCGGGTGGCGAGTGCAAGTATGAGCTCTTCCATAGGACATGTGCTGGCTTCACGAAGCGCAGTCCGGCGCCTGGTTGGCGATGCTGGCAATGCAGACCGAAGCCTGTTGGTGAGTGCTGTTCCGACTCGTTTGGTGTACTCTGTGCGGTCATGTTGTGGCCATCACAGTTATTCTCACCTGTCACCGTTCATGAAGACGGCCGCTGGGAAGATCCAATACCTGTTCACGTCGGCGGGCTGCAAACATAGTCTCACCTCACATACTTCAGGAATACTTGATAACGATCTCAAGAAGCCATCGCATTTCATTCTTGGTCTACACGCGAAGACCCATCCATAGCTGACAATATTCGGCAGTCGCTGCTCCTGCCTCATCGCAGGCTTTGCCTCGGTCTTCTCCACCCACCATGAACTCCATACCGATGTCGAGGGCGGTGCCGGCTGGGCGACCAGAAGCTCAACCGGAACTGCATCCTGAGCAGGCAAGGGTCGTGGATGCAATCATGCAGGGCGGCAATGTATTCTACACTGGTTCTGCTGGTGTCGGAAAGTCCACAGTGCTGAAGGCGTTCGTCACTAGGCTGCAAGCCGAGGGCAAGCAGGTCGACATCATCGCTCCATCTGGTATCGCTGCCCTTAACGTCGGCGGCATGACCATATATGCCTATGCCGGCTGGTATCCTGATCTATTCAAGGAGCCGTTGAGCGAGTTCATCAAGAGGTCCTGGAACAAGAGCGTCCGCAAAAGACTGTGCTCCACAGATGTTCTGGTGATAGACGAGATCTCCATGGTTGAGCGAGATATCCTAGTAAGGTTAGACCAAATGATGCGAGCAGTCAGAGCTCGATGGCAGCCAGAGAAAGGGCAGAAGAGGAAGTCCAGACATGGTAAGAAGAGATCTCCTGATTCAGCGACCCGCTGACTCTTCCTGTCGTGACGAGAACATACTGAACGTGTCACACAGGACACTCCTACGCTTTTGGAGGGGCACAGGTCGTCGTCACTGGAGAGTAAGCGAATTCATTCATATCGAGCCAACGTGCTCGGGCGGCTGCTGACGCAAGTAACAGCTTTTGTCAATTGCCTCCCGTCAAACCATTCAAATACTGCATGGACTGCGGCGGGGACGAGCTCCCGGGTCACTCAACGCAGGATGGCCGCACTCTCGAATGCCCGAAATGCAAACAGAGGTTCCCAGATGGCGACAAGTGGGCATTCCGAAGTCACACCTGGGAGTCGTGCAACTTCTCGTATTACGAACTTCGTCACATCCACCGACAGAGCGATCGGGTCTTCATCGACATGTTGCAGAAGTGTCGATATGGTGTGCCGCTATCTCCTGCAGACCGGACCCTCCTCCTGAAGCCAAAGGCCGATCCAGTTGGAGCGGTCCGGCTGCTGCCTAGGAGAGATGAGGTCAACGCCATCAACACTCGGAATTTCAACGGTCTGAGGTCTCCCGCACGGAAATATGAATGTCACGACTTCTTCAACTGGAGGAACAAGGATGAGCCCGACTTGGCGCGGAAAGGCGAGCTCAAGTATCCTGGTCGAGCGAACGGTCCACTCAAAGCACTCTCCGATCATCGCTTCGAAGAGCACGTAGAGCTTAAGGAGGGCATGCTGGTAATCCTCCTCGTCAATCTCGACTTCACCACTGGACTGGTCAACGGCAGCCAAGGCAAGATCATCGGTTTCGAGAAGCACGAAGATATCAAGGTCTTCCCGCCGGAGGAGAAGCGAGCACCTGACCTGATGCGGAGAGGAGCTCGAAGTGGCAGTGAAGGCGCGGCTGACGAAACGCAATCCGAGCACGCTCGTATCAAAGAAGCACAAGTCCGGGCCTTCATCAGCAAGAACACCATACGACAATGGCCTGTCGTTGCGTTCCAGAACGGTACCGTGCAAGCCATCTACCCTCAGTGTCAGCTCAACGAGCTCGGAAGCGAGAAGCCTTTCAGCCACCTCGGCAGGACGCAGATGCCGCTGATCGCAGCCTGGGCGATTACGATCCACAAGAGCCAAGGCATGACGCTGAACTCTGTGATTGTGGATCTGTTTAGCAGTTTCGAGAAAGAGATGGTGTATGTGGCGCTCTCGCGTGCACGCTCGTTGCAGGGTCTGAAGGTCGAGAGATTGGCCAGGAAGATGGATCTGGGGGGTGGGACTAAGGAGGTGCAGGATTTCCTGAGGACCCACGGGATCGGAATTGGGGTTGGTATGGGAGCGTAAAAGAAGTTGTCTTATGCAGAAGCCTGTGTGCTGGCACCTATCGTAATCGTGCGATTCAGCATCTCGAAAGTATCGGTCGTTTGGCCAAAGTACCGCAACAATGGTTGATTTCTCCATCCGGGCACTGCTGATATGAGCTGAGTACATCGCTTAGAGTAACAGAAGGTCCCGACGTGCGCGGCAAAAAAAAATGCAAAACGTACAGCAGCGGGTATTCCCACGTGGTCACCCACCGTAGTACTAATCCACCGGTTCACAGCTTAAGTACAGGAGAGCGGACGGGATCCTCTGTTCTCTGATGACCTCTGGCCGTACGTGCTGATGAGTACAAGTTTTTACAATGATATTTTGTTCTCAATTCTCAGAAAAGAATCTCAATCCTGCTCCGAGGTACTCTCGCTTGTACCCGAGAATAGGAGGCAGTAGCGAAGACAGCAGAATCCCTCTGTTGTTCGGTGATCTATGGCCGTATGTAGTCTACTATAGGGGACGACGCTTCTTTCCGTACGCCCATCCTCCCTGTGCGGCACCGTTCTGCTTGTCGGTCATTGGCAGTGATCCTGAATAGCCCCAGAGCCTCGATGCTAAGGTGGTGGGAAGAAAGACGAGGACGCAGATCATCTTTTTAGAACGCTCTACGGCTAGCAAGCGAGTCACGGATATCAAGAGGATGAGACGGGCGATCGCGGGGGGTTTTGTCAAACCTCTGACGCAGACTCGCTGTTATGTGAGAACCCCTGGTCCTACGGTCTACCTTGGTGTCACTTCATCACGATGTGTCCTAGCGACGCATCTCCGCCTTTCTGCTGGGCCATGAACACTTGTCTAGGTCTTCACGCAATAGTCGCGTCGACATGGACGTATAGGATCGCAACAGTCTCGCGGCGGTGTCGACGGATTCGAACGTCCATAGCGGTGGCAATGGCCTCAGTCTTGATCTTAGAGCAAACATAGGTAGCGAATTGAATGACCGTATTAGAGGCAGAATAGCGGGTAGAAAGCTGGAGCATTCTGTCGCTAACTAGAACTCCCGCATGCTTGAGGTGATATTACGCAGCATCTATAATGTGAGATTAGACGTCCTTGGAAGAGACCCGGGACTCTGTGGCGATCATTATCAGCGAGTGATCGGCCGACGGTGGGGGCAGGAGACTCGGAGAGCAGGTGCGCTGCTAGGACGTCCTATTGCGCGTAAGTCAGGACGGCACAGGTGACTCTCATTCCTAAGTAGGGTAGCATCATAATTGAAAGATCGTGCTCCTCCAAGATACTGCATGTGCGATCCACCTTGCAGGGCAGATAGCATCTTGTGCAAACAGTCGACCAACAATTGCTCCAGTCGAGTTCGTGGCAAGTCGGCCTTATAAGGCTTCAGCAGGCGCGCCTGATGATCCGCTGAGCTGCTCCATCCAGGTCTCGTTTAGGCTAGAGACGTATCTCAGAAGTTCAGCCCTCGACTTTCTTAGTGGTGCGCTCCGTATATCCCTTCACATTCTCACCTGACCCTCACTATTGCCTCGCAACCTGTTCCAACGCTATATGCTGTCGGCACCTATATTCCCCCTCCTCCCTCGTGCTGGAGCTCCGATTCGTGAGACCAGTCGTTACTATCTTCTTCCAGATTAGTACCTAATACTTCTGTAACACGCTTAATACTTAGTAAGCTTCTGTGGTGTGTCACTCCAGCTGGCCTATCAGAGAAACGCTACGGCCCATGTAGCAGTCGACGATGCACACCGGAGACGCATGTGAGCGAAAGAACTTGGCGGAGCTGGTCACAGGTCATGTCTCGTCAGGATGCGTCGTCGCGGGATCCCGCCACAAATCCCGAGGTGTTGGCGCAACTTCATGTTGTGGATTGTCAGGTAATCTTTGCTCGAAGTGCGTGAGGACCACTCCGGACAGGACCCGGAATATGGGACCACCCGGAATATGGGACCACTGTAGGAATCCTGGCTCCTATGGACCTGGTGCAAGTCTCGAACCGCCAGTTGTGCAGGGAGGACTGTCGTCGTGATCTTGGATATATCTTTATCGGGTTGGGGTATCGTATGCATCTACGGGTCTCTATATCTATACGCTCTACACAAGCCTGTCATGAACCGATCAGTCGCGCTTCAGACTGCCGCTTCTTTCTGCCGGGTACCCATTGCGCTTAATGCCCGATCGTGTCCCGTTCACCACGCCGTACAGCCAGGTCAGGAGAGAGGTGCTGAGGGTCATAAGCAACGCGGAGAACGTGAAGAGCCTGTAAAGTCAGCTGCCAGGACTTCTCCAAATGACGCGTGTCTCGGCTGTTACTTACCCGACCCGCTGTCGCGTCGTGAGCATGGTGAAGATGGGGTACGGATAGAAGTTGTTTGCCTGGTAACACTGCTCGATCCACAACCAATATCCAAAGGCGATGATGCCACTCAAGCCGAGTGCTGGCAAGAACGCGATCGTGTATGGCGGCGAGAAGAAGAGGAGGTCGGTGACGAGGGAGATGGCAGGCACGGCATGGAAGCTGAGATCGGGCAGTAGACCGATGGGAGGAGCCCAGTCGGGGAGGACGAGCTTGGGATCAATCTGCACACGACTGCTCAGCCGGGTGGTCTCTCCGTCGTGCCATACATCTCTTACCACGCGCAGACCCCAATACAGAAGACTGATCAGACACTCCATAGGCGCACTCGCGACGCTCAGGGTGTTCTTCAGCGCGAACAGGCGTCGACTGAGAGTCAGGTCTGCCAACAGGCCCACGGCGAACGTCAGGGCGGCCAGCGAGAGGCCGATGATGGTGAGATACTGCAGGTGCCACCCGTACGACTCGTTGCTAGGCGGCGGTCAGTCTGGCGCGAGGCGGCGTCGGCGGGGAGGTGCGCACATGGGATTGGGGTTCTGGACGAGGTAGCCGAAGGAGAAGGCGAAGGAGCCGAGGCCGAGGAACTGCTTCGGTCAGCCACGCGGATGTGCGACGGAGGGATGGAAGGAGTGACCGACGTGCAGGAGGGCGGATGCGCCTCTCGACGGCGATGGCAGGCGCTGGAGCGGGTGCTGCGCCAGCCATCGCTCGCCCCAGGTGGCCGTCATGGCTCGGGCGGCGGTGGGACAGGAGGTGCAGGCGTGGACGACGAGGGAAAGAGGCACACGAGCGCCGACATGTTCCTGCCGTCTCTCGCTACCTTATGCGACGCCATCTCAGAATTCCGATCGGCCCCATCGTTGCATCATCGTGGGAATCTCCGCACGGCAGCAGCCGGCGCCGAGCCGGCCCGAGCTTGGCCGAGCCCCCCGGCAGGCCACGGCACTGGCACTGCAGTCAGCGACGAGTGACGGGCAAGAACAGAAGGGGAAAGAGCAGAGGTAGGTACGGACGATAGGTACTTCCGACGTGAAACGTAGGGCTGCATGTGCGGCGCATGTCGTGCATGATGATGACGGAGCGCCCATCTCTCGGGGTCGCCGTGGCTGGACCGCCCGAACGAGCCTCACCCCCGCAGTACATACATGAGGTGTCATTCTCGTCGTTCGCGCAGCACGGCGGAGACTAGCTGGCCGTGGCTCGCGGCCTGGGTGCGTCCGGATAGGTGGTCTCGATTGTGCGGCCGGTTTTCTGCTCCACTCACCACACGCGTCGCCCGCGTCGTTCGCATGTGGTATGCGCAGTAGCAGCTCCGCCACCTCGCGAAACCCATCCCGTCGTGCGCACCACCGCCACCAATCCTCGACCTCATCCACCACCTGCTCGTCCTCCGCCGAGCGTCCCAGCGACGACGCGATTGGGCCCCGCGCGTTCTCGGCTCCCACGAATGGACACACTGTGACAAGACAGAGCCAACGCGAGGCGGTGCATACAACATGCCGCGACCGAAGAAGGAGTCGGCGGGCGAGCCTAAGAAGAGGAGTCGGACAGGCTGTTGGCCATGCAAGGCGCGCAAGGTCAAATGTGGGGTGTGTGGGCATCATCACCACCGACACCCCGGCCTCGAGTGAATGCGCTGACATGCGCCGCAGGAGGAGAAGCCAGCCTGCGCAAATTGCGTCAAGAGCGGGGAGCAGTGCGACTACAGCATCCGCCTCAACTGGGGTACGTACAACGCATGACATTCACCACTCACGAGTCACCGCGCCCAGCTGACCGTCCACAGGAGGCCGCAGTCGCAAGGACCAGGACGGCACGCCCTCGGACGGCACTTTCACGTTCGTGGCGACACCGACCACCACCGCTTCACACACCAAGGCTCCGAGCAATGGCCAAGAGCACGTCTTCTCCGCCCAGCACATCTCTGCGGCACCGCCTCCACGACCACCGAGCCATCACCGCCCATCACCGCCCAACCTCTACCCAGCGACAAACGGCAATGGACCCGCTCTGGATCCTCGGTTGCGCCTGCCCCAGCTGCCCGCGTACAGCCCAGAGGCCGCTCACCAGCAGACCGCGGCCCTGCCCTCGATCAGCAATGTATTTCAGCCCAATTCGCACACGACAGATCGTTCGAAACCGACCTCTGCGCCTGCCGACGACGATTTTCGTTGGTCGCCCCAGCATAGCGCCAAGCGTGTGAGGTTGAGCTCGCATCGCAACCACGCGCAGTCTGAGCCCAGCCCGCTATTTGCCGTCCCACAATATCCCGCCCAGGCCGAGCCCTCGCCTGCCTCGACTCACGTCACCACACACAGTATCGGCAGTATCGTCAACACGCCAGCAACACCGGTGTCAAGCATCACGTCTGGCTCACCCTACGCAACACAGCCACTATCGCTCCATGTGCACGAGCCCTCGGATCTGCGTAGGCTGTCGGTCAAGTCGCTGCTGTCGGATCCGTCGGACGACAACGAGAAGCATCCACCGCGGTTTGAGCGCATGGACAGCAACAAACACCGAACGTATGGCTACGACCACGGACTTCATGATCTGGATCTCCCTAACAATGATGACGACCACGTGTTGTTCCCGCGATCTCCTGACCTTCGCCGTGCCAGTGCTGCCATGTCGGAGGTGAGCAATTCCAGTAATGAGTTCGACTCGAAGCAAATCGCATTTGAGCCGGGAGGCTACTATGCCCAACCGGTGCCGATCAAGATTCCGAGATGTCTGGAACCGCTGCCGGACGAGTTGCTGCGCAATCAGATGAATCTGCTGTATTTCCACCATTTCATCAACCACACAGGTCGCATTCTCGTGCCTCACGATTGTCCCGACAATCCATTCCGGAGAGTGATGCCGCAGATGGCAGTACGCAACCCGCAATTGCTGCATCTGGTCCTAGCCTTCTCAGCTTCTCACCGAGCTCGCTTGCTAGATCATCCAGAGCCGGTCACTAGGATCGCTAACTGGATGACTGATGTGGTCCCGGCCTTGAGGCGAGCGCTCAGCGAACCTTCGTCGCCAGGCGTTAGTGATCCGCGAGATCCATCTTCTCTGGCCCCGCTAGCCACGTCGCTCATGCTTGCTGCCCACGAGATCATTTGCCCGAGCACACTGGGCGTGCAAATCGCGTGGTATCGGCATCTTGCGATCGCTCGTCAGCTTATCGTCGCGAAGGGTGGTCTCCACCACTTGGCTCAGCAGGCAGACGGGGCTCGAGACAAAGCCATCTTCTTTCTCAGTCGCTGGTTCGCCTACATGGACGTGCTCGGCTCGCTCAGTGGCAGTATGCAGGATCAGCCACTGTTCGGCGCGTACTTAGAAGATGGGGGCGGAATGTGGTTAGTGAATCGCAATGATGATGAAATCTACCAGATCGACTGCTTCTTCGGGTTCTCTGGGCGGTGCATCGCTCTGCTGGCGCAGGTGGCAGCCCTAGCCGGGCAGTGTGATAAGCAGCGCATCGATCTCATCACCAACCAAGCCAAGGCTGGATGGGCACCGCCCGAACATGTCAAGCAGGAGGCTCTGGAGCTGATCAAGAGATTCAAAGCCAGCGCAACGACCGTCTACCGCGGATGCACGCACACCGACCCGAGCGAAGCTGACCAGTCCAAGTCCGAACAAGACGTCGAGGAAATCTGTGCGACGAACGAAGCCTACCACTGGGCAGGATTGATCCACCTCCTCCGCCGCGTCCTCGGTCACCCTTCTTCCAGCCGTGAGGTCCAGGAGAACGTGCACAAGACCATTGCGTGTCTCCGCCAGGTCCGCAGAGGCAGCTCCGCGGAGAGCTGTCTGACGTTTCCCATGTTCTCGGCGGGTTGTGAGGCGCAGAGCGAGAATGATCGGAAGGTCTTCATGGATCGGCTCAAAGAAGTGGAAGTTTGGGGCATGCCGCATGTCAGGCGGGCGAGGGAGCTCATGCAGATTGTGTGGGATACTGGGAGGTCGTGGGAGACGCTCGTGAATGGAGAGTTTTTTGGTTGAAGGTGAATATTCACATGTCGATGGCAAGCGTCCCAAATGGGCGTCGCTGCGGCAGAGAATCTGCGTCCGATGCTTGCTGCGACCAAGTTTCCATGCTTCCGAGAGCGCTCTAGCCCGCAGGAGACGGTCGTTCGTCAGTTTTCGCAACATAGAGGCCCGTGTGCACTGTCGTGCTCTTCACTTTGATGAGAGCCTGATCGCTGTCCACTCGGTCACCGATGGCTCTAGATGGTTATGGACACGCCGCCAGGCACAAGGCTTTCGCTCTCGAAACATCATACATGTTTGCGGCACGCACGATGTGCATCACCCACAAGGCGCGCGTGCTGTGCCGGAAGCTTTGGACCCTGCATTACGTGGAGCCCTAAGGCTGCGTTTCGCGATTGCGCAACCCGGTCGTGGGTATCGAAATGTCAACACATGCGTGTATTCTGGATACGAAGGGTTTGACATCAGTGTGTCGTGCATGCTCTGGGTTCAGAAGCGCGTGCTGTCATCACGATTAAACGATGGTACGCGCACTGTCGTCCCTTGCGCGCTTTTTCCCCCGACGCCCGTTGGAAAGGCTACACGTACAGACTGACCATCACTCACGCTCAGACGCACGCACTGCCTCGCATCATCATCATGATGCTCTGTGCGACAGTATGCGTGAAACGTGCGTGAGACAATCATATCATGCGTAATCTGCTGCAGCATACATACGTATAACGGTGTCCTACCACGTGTCGGCCACGCACGCACGCACGCATTCCAGCAGGCCGTCCTAACGGTGTCAACGGCTCAGACAGCTGAAGTCCCGTTCGTCTGGAGGCCACCGGCGTTATTCCCTCCTGGCTTGCATCATTACAGAGTTATGGCATGCGATCTCGCTGAAACGCAGCACGCACCGCTTGCGTGGGCTGTGCGGCACTCAAACACGGGCATGTATCGAGCGGATCCGGTGCATGCGCACGCATATATGGCCAAGTCATGGCTGCTGCTGAGAGGCATGTTGGCGCCTTCGCGGACGCAGTCGCAGGTCACTATGGATTTCTCTTCGTTTGTTCCGGCTCTCGCTTCAGCTTACCTTTCTTCTTCCGTTCCTGCTGTGCCGTCTCAGTATTGGTTTGTGTTGTGGGTGTTCCCTCTCGTACTACCCTGTAATGTGGAAGGGTCAGAGGTTGATGGTGGGCAGCGGCGACTCGTATACGACGACCGGGTTCAATGTTTCTGGGACGCAGCCGTCGTTGGATGATCCTATGGGCAATCCTGGCTATCCGGGCGGTTGGTGGCTCTCAAATCCATACCGCTCTGGCTTATCGCGCTGACGCATGCCATAGCCACACTGTCAGGCTACGACAACTGGATTGATGTCGTCGTTTTCAACAGCAGTCGCGACGGCACTGTGGCATACAACTACGCTACCAGCTCCAATTTCGTCAATGTCACGGCCGCGCAAGGGGAGGCTTATGAAGCGCCTGGGCCTGTCAAGGACTTCAATGATCAGTTGATGGAGTTCTCGCGACTTGGCGACGATGTGATGTGGAACGCCACGAACAGCGTCTTCTTCAATTTCTTCGGTATCAACGATGTTACGGCCCAGGTTTACGCGGGCAGGGACTATAATCACAGCGTCAGCAACTTGGCTGCGGACATTGCAGACTATTTCGATTTGATGAGGGAACAGTATGAGCTTGGAGCTCGGAGATTCGTGACGATTCTCGTGCCTCGTAAGTCTACCCCAAATCACTCTTGCTGCTATTCCTCTTGTTGAAACTTGAACGACAGCTATCTACCGCGCCCCAGTCTTTGGATATGGCACGGCTTCTAGCGCCACCGAGATCCAAACCCTCACGTCGTACTGGAACCAAGAAGTAGCAGCCGGCTGCCAGAATTTCAGTACAAGATATCCTCTAGCCAGGACGTTTGTGTTCGATCCTACGCCGATCTTCGATGAGATTCTGGACTCGCCACAGCATTTTGGGGCGCCGAACAGTACTTGTTTCAGTTATCCGCAAGGGCGGCCGTGTCTGTGGCATGACTTTATACACCCTGGGGTCGTGACCCAGAAGGCTTTCGGGCTGCAGATGAAGGCGTTTTTGACGCGCCATGGCATTTGAGTAGAACTCTGCGATTCTGAGCCGAGCCTTCGGTTCGAGCCTTGCCTCCGATACCTACGGTCTACCGCCTCGGCGGCAGGTGACTATTTGTAGGCCCTGAAGGTCCAGAGATTTCCTGGTGATTCCTCAGACGACAGTGCTCGTAGGTCCGAGCATGGACGGATCTAGCGGGAAATCGGTATGTGTGTCGACTTAGCGAGATGCCAGAACACCAACGACACTATGCCACCTCTGATATCATAGACACTACGAAGGCTGATCACAACCTTACATATGCGCTCGACTAGATCGTCGCGGAAATGCTCTGGTCTATTCACTAAAATCATTCCGGAAAAACTCGCACCGGGGGATGTGCTCATGTCATACCGCCGGGCTCCCATCTACAGCGACTATCCGACGCCGGGACTTTTTGGCTACTCAAGGGCGTCCTGAATATCTCTGCCTTTCGCTGCTCTCTCAGGCAGCTAGAAGTATAGGCGTAACCAATAGCTCGGACAAAGGGACCCAATAGTAGGGCGTTCACTACATCGTGAGCAAAACTATCGGACGATGCAGGTTGTTCGGGAAAGCCCGTGTCGTGTTAGAATAGAGCACGGTGTCAGGCTTCATGAACTAGGTGAAACGTACATAGAGATGATTTCGCACAGGAGCTTACTTCTGCTTGTAAGGCTTAGTACGAAGTTCACTACGCATTAGGCAGGTGCAAACCACTGGATCTGAAGATGTGAAAGGGACGCGCACTAGAACCTCTACTTGCCAGCAATCCGGTGTCATCTTACGCTGCGTCTCGTACGCACAATAAGGTGCGACGCGAGGAGCGCATGCTAGAACGCAGCTGCCTTTGAGATCACTGCATACCTTAGTCGACAATAGTTTGAGTCCACAACCGGCTAACGACTTCCGTGCTCAAGTGCGTCCACCACTGATCTCGACGATACTTCCGCTCATATACCTTGCATCGTCGCTGCGGTGTCGAGAATCAGGATCAATTATCTCACGACGGAGAGCAGGTAAGATCACATACCTGAACAGAAAAGCAACCACGTCGGCCACCTCGTCCGCCGTACCCATTCGTCCTATCGCTATCTTCCCCGTCTGCTTCGCCACCTCTGCCTCGCCAGCTAGCACTCCGGCATTTGTCGGCGTAACGATATATCCAGGCGCTACGGCATTGACACGAATCTGCTTCGAACCCAGTTCCATCGCCATCGCTTTAGTGAAGCCCACAATCGCCCATTTAGTGGCGCAGTAGATTGCATATTCCGCGGTGACGGTGAGACCCATGACTGAGCTGACATTTACGATGGCGGATCCGGGCGGCAGGTGTGGAACCGCAGCTCGTGTGATGTTGTAGGTCCCTCGAAGGTTGGTATTAGTGAGTTTGTCAAAGTACTCGTCTGTGGTGTCCGTTAGGGCGTAGGCTGTGGGATTTACTCCGGCACAATTGAAGACGTGGTCCAAGCGATTGAAGCGGGACAGTGTTGCTGTGATGAAGTCGTTGCACGCGCGTGAAGCGCCGACGTCGAAAGTTTGGAAGAGATGGGAGCCGCCGCAGAGTTCGTTGGTCTTTGTGAGACCTTCGGTGTTGATGTCTGCGAGTGCCAGTTGAGCTCCCAGGGCAGCCATCTTCTCAGCCGTAGCCCGGCCAATCCCTGAGGCCGCGCCGGTGATGAGGCACACCTTGCCCTCGAAGCGTTTTGCCATCTCAGCGATCCAGGCTCAACAGCAGCAATCCAACAAGTGTTCCTGCGACGGAAGCAATGATGTCCTGAGTTCTCCCGGAGCACAATGTCTCACGTCTGGCTTCGCGGTGGCGGTGTCCGGCGGATCGCGATAGGCCAGCGGGCCATGCATCGCCAGCCGGCGGCGAGAACAGCGCTCAATCTGAGCCTCCATCATGTGCGATTGGCGGGTCATGTCGTCCGCAGAGTCCCTCTTCCATCCTATATGCCTGTACGAACGGCGCAGGGGTGATCCTTGACGTCGGCTTCAGACGGAAGATGACACGTTCGGGTCGAGGACGATTCGGCATGCCGTGGTTTTGGACTTCGGTTCCCTCCTCCATGTCACCATTTCCGTCGTCATTATCATGGTTGGGTCAAGGAATGGGGCCAGCTCCAGGCTCGAGGGACGCGGTCGTTCAACTCCCTTGCTTCACATGCGCGATGGAATGAACGAGGAGCACATATTAGTGCCAGCCATGTCCGACCAAACAGAGATGTCTATGCGGCCAAGGTCCACGCGAGACGATGAGTCGCCGACCGATGTTTACAGCACAGCGCGCCTTGGTCATCATCATCTGCCTGCTCAGCCTGACGCTCGTGAACCAGCTGTTGGACGATGAGGCATTTGGGCGCATGGGGCAAAGCATCACTATGGGCATGGAAGGGACCGAAGCGATGGCGCAAAACGACTCAATACATTCTTCGACAGCCTCCGCAGCGTGCGATGGGCTGGTCCTTGGCGACATCCTCATCGTCCTCAAGACGGGCTCGACCGAGCTGTACGACAAACTTCCTATTCATCTGGCAACTACGTTCGCGTGCGCCGTCGAACATCTCGTGTACTCGGATCTGGACTAGTGGTTTGGAGACATTCATGTGCGTGATGCCCTCGCGCTCACATCGCCAAATCTGCGCCACGAGCACGAGGAGTTGGAGCAATATCGACGACTGCAGCGGCATGTCATAGCGGGAGGAGACGTGGCTGAGTTGAGGGGCGACAAGAGTTGGAAGCTGGACAAGTGGAAGTTCATGCCGATGATCAGTGACGCATATGCAACATATGGGAGGAGCAAGAAGTGGTACATCTTCATTGAGGCAGACACATACGTATCACTGCACAACCTGGTTCTCTGGCTGCGTGCGCTTGATCCACACAAGGCCGTGTATGCTAGTGCGCAGGTCATGATTGGTGACAGCGAATTTGGGCATGGTGGCAGCGGTTTCGTTCTCTCGCAGTCGGCTGCCCAGCGCTTGTCCGACGCGTACTTGCAAAACATGACGCGATGGGAGGAGCAGCTTGTTAGAGAGTGTTGCGGTGACAAAGTCATGGCTGAAGTGCTACGAGCTGCCGACCCCCCGGTCCACCTCCTGCGCGCCTTTCCGCATATTCAGGGCGAGACCGTTGCTTCGCTCGATTGGTCTCCGACGCATTGGTGTATGCCGGCGACCACTTGGCATCACGTCGATGCTGCTGGAATACACCGACTCGCCGAAGCTGACCGTATCTGGCGGGAGACCCATGACTGGAACCAGCCAGTCCGATTCGCAGACTACTACGCCAGGCTTGTTGAGCCACGCATATATGCCAACAACGGCACACTAACTGATTGGGACAACCTTAGCGATGAGTGGGTTGTCCGGAAGGGTATCAAACAACACAAGAGCTCAGCCAATGCAGAGAATTGCGAAGCCTTCTGCAGGAGCGAAGACGAGTGTTTGCAATGGTTCTGGGCGCCAGGCATCTGCAGAGGTGGCAAGAAGCCACGACTAGGATGGGCGCTTGACAATCGGCCAGCGCTTGGGTCTGCTGGCCATCGTGTGGCCAAGCTCGATTCGCAAGA
This sequence comes from Teratosphaeria pseudoeucalypti, assembly GCA_013403795.1. Classification (NCBI taxonomy): domain Eukaryota; kingdom Fungi; phylum Ascomycota; class Dothideomycetes; order Mycosphaerellales; family Teratosphaeriaceae; genus Teratosphaeria; species Teratosphaeria pseudoeucalypti. The sequence goes on along the minus strand of JABBMZ010000116.1, from coordinate 4,857 downwards.
GTCTGTGAGCGGCTGGCTGGTCGATCGATTGGAGGCATACAAAGCACAGCACGAGCCATGCTCTACCGACGAGGTTTGGATCACGCGCAATGACTGAGTCGATGGCATGTGAGACTTTAGCTTATCAAAATCTTTGATATGTCAAACATTTCCGACATATCCTTACGAGCTGTTCGCAGTTCAGCACAGATATTAACAATTTTTCCCGGAAGTACGACTACGACTAAAGACTGAGACTAGACTAGACTAGAGACTACGGTAAGAATAGAGAGCTTCATTTTAGTAGTGTCACGGGCGAACGACGTATATACTAGAGTTCGTTATAGTATTCAACAAGTTCGATAAAGGAGGAAGGCTAATTCTATACGGAGTCCGAAGAAAAGTACGTAGGAGCGCTCTACGTCTCTATATTTCTCTTCGAGCCGGTCTATTACTTCGGTGTCTAAGAGGTTCTCTATAGGTTCCTAAGTCGGTTAGTAGTGTCTAGTCTACTCAACTAGCATCTCCCGCACCTCTTCTCTTCTCTTATGTTTCGTTCTCGCATAAAGGATTTTTTCGACTTGCTATTCTTCGTACGACTTAAATAGTACTAGCTCTAGCTAGTTATCGTCGGATTCCTATCGTAGTAGTAGGTCCTAGCTCGCTAGCCGAAGTAAGTTAGTATAGAAGACTAGGTATATATTCGTAGGGATCTCTACTAACCTTATAGAAACTAGCGATAATATCTCGGCTACTATATACTTTACGTATCTCGAGTTAAGGCTCTTCTTTAGCTAGTTCGTCTTATAATTCCGTAGGGTCTAGCTAGACATTGTCGCCTACTTAGTAGACTAGGAGTAGGGCCCTAGTCTTATTCGCGTTTTCTTCTTACTTCTAGGCAGCCGACGCTATACTAGACTAGTAGAGGTCCGATATCTTCTTTATCTTCTCTACGAACTATTTTGCCCTTTCTGATATAAGGAGGGCTAGTATATTAATAGGCTCCGGCTCTAAGGCGATAGGAGATAGGGCCTCGTACCTATACGTCGCGAAGAATAGGCTTATTCTGAGGCTCGTATAGGTACGGCCGTTTAGCGTTAGCTACATAGTAGGAAGCTACTTCTTCTAGTCGGACTGCTCCTAAATAATAAAGTTCCGTAGGTATGCCTATATATCTTAGTTTATATTGAAACCTGTTAAAAAGTAATAGGCAGTCGCATGCTAGGAATGTTGAGTCAGAGTAGGGAGAGTCATGCTACTTTATAACTTAGGAGTACTCTGACTAAGCCCTACAAGCTTGGCCTTAGTAGGAGTATTTCTAGGGGAAAGAGAAGAGGAGATTCCTTCTTCTTTTCTCTAACCGAATACGTTTATTACCTTCCGATATATACCTAACAATACATTCCTCCTATGGCTACTTCTATTACGTAAATCTATTGCCTAGTGTTAAGTGTAGGATCTTAAAACAACACATTCGATATATAGTAGGCTATAGCATCTATTCGATTGTTTTAGTTTCGAAGGACCACCGATATACTTTCTCTTATAAGACGAGCGATTAATACCAGACAGTCGAGCTATAGGCTCAGACGGCCGGGCTAGCAAGCTAAGCCGCACGTAACGCACGTATACGTATATTATGCGCTTCGCTTCGTAACCGAACGAAGGTAGTAATTAGTTTCTAACCTTACTCTATAATTAGAGACTAAGGCTCTATACGCTGCTACATACCTTTATATCGATGGCTTATCGCATACGTGCTTAATTCTAATTACTCTACCCTAGTTATAGCCTATAGAGTGCTTATAATAACTAGTATCCCCCCCCCCAGCTAAGCAGGCTCTACGCCTACTCGCACGTAGCGCTAACGCGACGCTAAGGCTATAGGCGACTAGCTCGAAGTAGGGGAGACGGTCGATAAGGAGATAGTTCGTCTTAAGTAAGAGTAGGCGGCACTAGATAAGGAGTAACGCCTCTATAACCTCCGAGCAGACGTAGCGCGTTATAAGCGCCTATAGGTAGCGGGTTTCTAGGCTATAGAGGTAGCGACTATATTGTCTACGTAGTCCGCCAACTCGCCTACTATACCTACGCGTAGCTTAGGCGGCCTACGCCTCGAACCTCTATCGAAGTTCTCTAGTAAGATACTAAAGGAGGTAAGAACCTTTATCCGCTATTTAGAGAAGGTGTTCGCATTATTAGGCCAGGCCTATAGCGATACGTACGCGCGGATTATATACGCGAGCATATTCCTCGAAGGGGACACCTCGGAGACCTAGTATAATAAGTATAAGGTCTCGAACCTAGCGCTAGACTATACCTAGAAGATGTTTTGCTAGGAGATAGTAGACGTAGTCGAGGATCCTACTAATCGCAGGCTTACTATCGCCCGATAGTATAAGAGTGCTAAGTAGGGCGAAAAGCAGAGTGCCTTGTCCTTTACTATATATTTAGCTACGCTAGAGGAATAAATAGAACCCTACACGCCTACGCAATATATATAACACTTACTCGTAAAGCTACGTAATACCCTAGGCGAGGCTATTATAGTCTACTATTAAGCGTTAAAGACTTAGGACGAATTAATCTCTCTAGTAACCTAGATTAAGTAAGCGGGAGTAAGAGGCTCGCGTGCTACGTATAAGCATACCGCTAGTAAACCTTATAACTAACGGGACTATAAGAAGCCTAATAAGGGCGATAGCAAGAAGTCTAGAGGAGATTCCTAGAAGCTACTACCGCCTCCGCCTACTAGGAGTAGTAGCGGAGCAGCTAATAAGAACGACAACTATTATAACTATAGTAAACCTAGCTATTAGGCGCGGGATTGTCGTGCCCTAAAGAAGAAGACGACGGCTTCTACTCGTAAGGTAGAGGTAGTAGAGCCTACGAAGGCTTAACGCTATGCCCGGGCCTGCTCACCGCATAAGAGGCGGGTAGTAGTGCGTCGGGCAAGGGCTAGTTATCGGTTAAGGAGCCCTTCTATAGCCTCGACTATAAGCGAATATACCCTAGGTCTAGACGTAGCCCTAGTACCTACAAAGCGCCTATATAGCGTAGTTATCGTCGTAGAAGGAGACGAAGTTAAGACAGATATGTTACTTAATAATTACGTAGACATCAACGTCGTATCTTAAGCTTACGTCTTATAGTATAGGCTCGAGCGAGTCGTAAGCGTGCCTCTTCCCGCTATAGATTCGTTCTAGGGGAAGAGAGGCTATTATTATAGCGCGTATCGGCTTAAGATCCGACTAGCAGATAGTACTAGATATAAGAGGCATATATAGGGCATATTCTTCGCCTTAGATATGCCTAGAGCGCTAGTTTTGCTAGGGCGGCCTTAGAGGCGCTAGTAGGCTATTATCGTGCATAGCGACACGGATAAGTAGCGTTATAGTAGCGTATTATCTATAATACGCGTGCTTAACGCTAGGCGTTTCTATTAGTTACTAAAGACCGAATCTCATATATTTGCAGTCGCTACTAGTATAATAGTAGGACTAGTACCTCTTCCTAACGAAGTTAAGGACTTTGCCGATATGTTTACTAACGAGAAGGATATAGCTAAGCTTAAGCGCGTTAACGGCGCAGAGCATACTATTACGTTATAAGATAGTAAGAAGCCGCCTTTTCGCTCTTTATATAATCTATTAGGAGTAGAGCTTAGGCTGCTTCGGGAATATCTTAATTAGGCCCTTCGGAATAGTTAGATCTAGCGCAGTACTAGCGAGGCGGGTGCTCCTATTCTATTTGTTCCTAAGAAGGACGGTACTATATAGTTATACGTAGATCACCGAGGGTTAAACAAGATCTCGATTAAAGACCGATGCCCCTTACCTCTTATAGACGAGACGCTTACGCGGCTCGGGCGGGCAGTATGGTTCTCTAAGTTGGACCTAAAGGGTGCATACTATAGGATCCTAATTAAGGAGGACGACCGCTAGAAGACTACGTTTCGTACGCGCTATAGCTATTTCGAGTACTTAGTAATGCCGTTCGGGCTAACTAACGCTCCCGCGACTTTTTAGGCATATATTAACTAAGCCCTTATAGGCCTTGTTAATATCTGCTACGTAGTATATCTAGATAATATCCTAATCTATAGCGACTTACGTAAAGAGCATACTCGGCACCTACGCCTTATATTAGAGCGGCTGCGAAAATACGCCCTCTATACTAGCTAGAAGAAATACAAGTTCTATACCTACCGACTAGAGTTCCTAGGCTTCGTTATTAACGACTCCGGCGTGTCGATAGATAAGAGCAAGCTTAGCGTAGTTAAGGAGTAGCTAGTACTAAAGACCCTTAAGGAAGTCTAGAGTTTCCTTAGCTTCGCCAACTTCTATAGGCGGTTTATTTAGAACTACTCGAGGATAGCGGCACCGCTTACTACGATAACTAAAGGGAAGGGGAGCCCGTTCCTATAGAGAGAGCCTAAAGAAGCTACGTTTCGTACGCTTATAGCAGCCTTTACTACTACTCTAATCCTCCGGCATTACGACCCTAAGCTCCTAATTAAGATGGAAACGGATGCCTCTAGGTTCGCCTTAGGCGGTATCCTCTCCTAGCTCTTCGCAGGCGAGGACACTACTTATTAGCACCCTATCGCCTTCTACTCTCGGAAGCTCACTCTAGCAGAACGGAACTATAAGACCTATACTTAAGAGCTGCTAGTAATCGTCGAGTGCTTCAAGACGTGGCGCTATTACCTCAAAGGCGCGCTATAGGCGATTTGCGTGCTATCCGACTATGATCGCGGGCGGCACCCCGACCCCGCCGCCGCCCGACTCGCGGCCCGGCCTCCTAGGCGTGGCGAGGCGCTCCCGGGACGCGCCGCATGCGCGCTTGCGCGGTGGGCGACGCGCGATGCCCGCCCCG
>JABBMZ010000115.1:0-96798 GCA_013403795.1 Teratosphaeria pseudoeucalypti | reverse complement strand
GATAAGTTTAAGGATCTAACGCTTTTAGTTAGTTACCTTTCTCTACTTCCTCTTTATATTAGTAATTCTATATGTCTTATAGTTAAAGCTATCGACAATAGGTACTAGGTTCTTTAGCGTAGTAACCTTATAAAGAGATCTTAGCTTAGATATACTATAGTATAAGAAGTAATAATACTAGAGATTATAGAGTTTATACGTAGCTTAGTTAGAGTTATCTATATCTGCTATTAGAGTAAGTAGAGACTCTACTCTATTCTCTACTTTGTTAGTCTAAGAGACTAGGATACTATAGACTTTCTAGAGTTAATAGATACTATAGTAAGAACAATATTTAAGAAGCGGATTAATGTTCGAGTTTACTATATAGAACGTATTAGGAAGTATTATTCTAACTAAATCGAATTCCTAGATAAGCTTTTAACCTAAGATTAGAGTAATACCTAGGTTCGGAATATAAAATGTAGGTACTATAAGACTTCTCCTAAATGTATTAGAGACTTCTATTATACCTCTATGTCTACTCTCTAAGAAGCTACCCCCGACCTTTATTCTTCTTAGACTAGTCGGATTTAGGCTCCTAAAGAGATTCTTGTTATTAGATATATAGGCTAATATACTAGAGTTAAGGAGAATTATACTTTATAGAAGCTTACCTTTATAATTAGCTATAGCTTCTACTAACTCGTACTTGTCTTTACTCTTATCGTTAGAAGAGTCTAAGCTCTTAGAGGAACTTAAGCACTCTAAATTAGAGTCGCTAGATAATAATATGCTAGCTTCGGCTATATATACCTTATTCTTTTTATACTTCTACTTACTCTTACTCTTATTAGAGTGCTTCTTATCCTTCTTACCTAGTCGCGACTTATTCTAACTAGACCTATTCTTCGCCTTTTTAAGTGCCTTAATCTTCTACGTTAGAGTCTTTAGGTTAGTTATATTTACTTTTCTTCGGCGCTATAGGCTAGACCTCCTCTTATTCTTCTTCTCCTTTAGTATCTTTTAGTACTCTAATAGGCTTAGGTACTTAGGAATAAGATATTCGGATAAGCTATAAAGATAGTATAACCTAGCTCTCCTAGCCTTTACATTTATTATATAGTTAGAGCCTTATATCTAGGCTTCCTCTTCGAATAAGATATATATAATCTTTGCGCTATCCTTTATACCTATTAGGTCGATCGTCGATCTAAGATTATAATATTACTCTAGTAATACGTTTAGTAACTACTAGACTACCCTATTAGATAAGTATAAGATCTTTAAGTCTAGCTTAATACTAGTAATCTTACGTAAGAGGCTCGATAAAGTTATAAAGGTATTATTAATTATTATGTCCTTATCTATCTTATAGGTTGTGTACTAAGACCCTCGTACTAGAGTACTAGTAAGAGTATCCTATACTAGAGCGCTAGTAAGAGCATCCTACGCTAGAGCGCTAGCTCTAGCTAGGATAGTAAGGGTAGCTATAATAGTAAGAGTAGCTATAGTAATAGGAATAGCTACGTTATCTAAGTCTAGCCTTATTATACTTAGTAGGCTAGCTACAGTCTCTAAGCTTATAAGAGAGAGCGTCCCTAGAAGTAGTTCGCTAGTAGTTAAAGTTAGACCGAGCTCTAAGTAAGCCGAGCTTGCTAGAATAATAGTTACCTAAACACTATAGACTATTAGAGTTAGAACTAGTTCTAAGTAAGCCGAGCCTACTAGAACGACGGTTACCCGAATACTACAGACTATTAGAGTTAGGATAGGTTCTAAGTAAGCCGAGCCTACTAGAATAATAGTTACCTAAATACTATAGACAATTAGTATTAGAATAATTACTAGAGGAACTAAACTTATAAGGATAGTAGAACCTACTACTATCCCTAGAGTACTACAAGAGATCTAGGTTAGAGCACAATCTATAGGGATCGAGTCCTTAGCGAGCGTAGTCGCCTAATTATTATAAGCGACCGACGCTAGAGCGATCCCTAAGAAGAACTAACTTGCTAAGACTACGATCTCTTCTACTAAGGAGATTAAGTCTACGAAGACTAGGCCGTCGTAGACCTCGTAGGCAACCCTAACTAGAAACGAGTCCCTTGTTATTATTCTTAGCTAGATAATAAAGGACTTTAAGTATAGTGTTATTACTATTATAATTACTAACAAGCTCGCCCTTTATAAACTAACTAGGTAGAGAGGAGTCCCTAGAGGAGGTTAAGAACTATAAGAGGCGTCAAAACGAACTATATCTAGAGTAGGATAGTTAACAACTATATATAGAAAGGGAATTATAATAGATAATCGAAGACTGTATAAGGGAAGACTATATAGAGAATTTGAGACTCTATAATAACGCTCGATTAGAATAAGCGGGCCTCGTAGAGGCTAATAGTTAGAGAGCCCGCTATAATTCGGCGAGAACTAACGACTATATCGACCTATACGCTTAGCGTAAAGACTACCTTCGACGCTATAAGTAAGACTATCTCGATAGACAAGAACAGAGGGATAGACCCTTATACTAGTCTAGAAGATAGTCTTATTACTAATATATATAAGAACCTCGCTAGCTATAAGATAAGCCTAATTATTATTACGACATAGAGGAATAATAGTACTAGAGTAACGAGTAGAGAGAGGACTCGTACGATTTAGACGACTCCTCCTTAAGTATAGAATCTAGCTTACGCTTACGTTACGGCCGTAGTAAGTAGAAGAATAAGAAGAAGAGGATAGACTATTATCTAGATTGTAGGCGTTAATATAGAACCTTACTAGATAACCGTAATTCCTCCTTATTATCTAAGGACGACTATTATAGAGACCGTCGTTATTATAAGCGCACCTATTATTATTAGCGCTTATATAACGATAGTACCTCGTAGTTAGAAAGCTTGTCGGAATTAGACGCTAGAGGTATAAAGAACGATCCCTCCTTTAAACTAGAGAGAGTAGGATTCTTTAATCTATATCTAAGTAGAGAACATAGCGAGGGCGAGCTAGTAATAGTAGGTAAGAACGTTATATACCGCTCGGTCCTAATGTTTCTAGACGTAGTAGAAGACTACGCCTAGACTATACTAGTAAGGGTAGTCCGTAAGGGACTATCCTAATACTTATAGGGCGAAGCTTCTCTATAGTTTACCTATATCTTAATAGTAGAGAACTATGCTTAGATAAGAGATAGTTATAGTATTAACTATTAGAAGAAGAAACTATTTAAGAAGTTCAAAATGTCTATAATAAAGGTACTAGCTCTCCTCGACTAGTAAGTATATAGCCTCTTAGACGTACGGAATAGACGCGCGATTAGTAAACACGTTACGACTATTATAAGACTCGCAAAGGAAGCTAATACTAAGGACCTTAAGAGCTAGTTAGTATAGGTATAGCGTAAGATAGACCTACGTCTAAGATAGGTTATATAGATACTAAATAGCTATACTACCCTCGATGCCTTTATTAATAACTATAAATCTTATATAGAGATATAGGAGGACCTTTATAGACTACGCTAAGATAGCTATAACAATAGTAAGTATTACCTAACCGCGACTAGAGGGTCTAATACGAGCTACCGCTATAGCTAATTTGACCGAGACTATAATTATAGAACTCGGAGGTCCTATAGTAACTATTATAGCAAATCTAGGAGCTTTTAACTCCCCTATAGAGACCTAGGACCTAATATAAGGCAGCAAAACGTAAGCGACTATCTAGTAGGTACGAGGACCTAGGTCTTACTAATAAGCGCTAACGACGTAACCCTACCTAATTAGGCGCGCGCTAGTAGGGAAACCTAGCCCGAAAGAGACTATCTATAATATAATAACCGCGGGAAGCGGCCTAGGTATAACGAAGACTGTCTACAATATAGTAATTACACTAAAGCTAGTAAGGACCGTCTATAGTTTAGTAACCGAGGCGTAGGCGAAGGAGATCGCCTATAGTATAACGACTATAGTAACTAAGGAAACAGCGATAGAGACTGCCCTCGACTTAATAATTAGAGAAACTATCCTTATAATAATAACTATAACGGCTAGTAGGACTATAAATACTAGAGTAGCTACTATAGTAATATAGATAGATTAGATTATAATAGTAGCTAGAGCTACGAGGAATATAGCGACGTCGGCTAGGAGAATAGCGGAGAAGGAGATAGTAAAGTTAAGGCTAACTTCTATATAGTAGGAGAATACTCGCCGACCTCTCTCTACGCTACTATAGGTAAGAAACTACTAAGTAGCCTACTAGTAAGTAACATATAACTATTTATTTAGTAGGTTATATTAGGGAAGACTTATAAGACATACTATAAGACGTTCTAGTTAGGAAATAAGCTCTATACCTATATTAAGACGGCCTACGTCAAAGGACCTAATAAGAAGTAGACTAAGATTAATGCCTTCTTAGCTAAAGTAATAGTAGCGACATCCTATAAGGATGTTATAGTAATAGAGTCTAATACTCCGCTACTCTCTTAGCGAGAGTACGCCTTTTAGTTATAGTATTATATAACCTTCGTACTACGCCTCTCTAGAGAAGATAATAACTATACTATCTACTTAGATACTAGCTACGTCTTAATAATAGCAGATAAGACATAGTTAACTACCCTAGTACTAGGCCTTAAAATTAAGATAATAGCTTAACCGATTACTATCTCTAGAATTAATAGTACTAACGTCTCCTACAAATAGGCGTTAGTAGAGTTATAGATCTCTACGAGACTCCTAGATAGTCGAGATATAATTATTCGAACAACTTAGGAGGTGTATTTAGTAGACTGTCTTAAAGCTAGGATGCTTATTATAATAGACATTATTAGAGTAGAGAGAATAGTAATTAATACTAACTCCTAAGAAGTAACTATCTAGAATTATAGGGACGTACGTTTCTTAGTCGATATTAAGCATAAGGAAGAAAAGGTAGTTAAGTAGATAGTTAAAGCTAAGGACGAAGTAGTAATACTAGCTAAGTCTATCGTACTAGTACTAGTATAGTATAGCGGCGGACTCCTACTATATAGAGACTTCCTATTTAAAGGTCAACCTTAGACGAACCTCTCTATATATAACTACGTCGTCGACGTATAGTTTAGAGAGACGATAGCATATAATAATTCTTACTATCTAGTAACTATTAGGAAGGGGACCTAATTAGGACTCCTAACAGACTACTTAGTAGACGGTACCTACACCCTTAACGCGTAAGAGTATAGTCTCGCGGCACTTAGACTAGTAGATTTAATACCGGACCTAATACTTAAGACTATCTACCTAACGGGCGTCTATATATATAGTATACTATAGGCTTAACGCTATCTCGCAAGCATAGTTACTAAGTTTAGTAATATATAGGGGGACTATAGCCTAATAGTCGACATACTAGAAGCCCGCTAGATACTAATACTATTAGTAATAGGATAGGAAGAGAAGCTCCTACTACTAAAGGTCTACTACTTAGGTAGACAAGACTAAGGGGTTATCGATAAGATATTCGACAGGTTATACTCCTAAAGTAAGATAAGCTTTACGGAGTTCCCGACGCTATTAGGATTCCTAGTGTTTATAGTCTAGACGAAAGTCTTAGACGAGAATAGCAACTTAGTCGATAAGGGTCGAGTAGTTATTAATATCTAGAGTCTTAATAAGATAACTATTCTAGACTCGTACTAGATACTACTATAGAGCGACCTATTTTCCTCTCTCTTAGGTTACAAGTATATATCTATAGTCGACCTAGTAGCCTCTTTTTACTAATAGGCCGTAAAGAGAGCAGACCGCTACAAATTAATAGTAAACACCTATCGTAGGTAGGAGAGTCTTAGTATAGTAGTAATAGGTTTCTATAATAGCGTCTAGTACGTCTAGAGGGAACTAGACAATCTCCTAAGAGACTATAGAAGGTTCGTAAGGGCCTATATAGACGATATTATTATCTTTTCTAAGACTCTAGAGGAGTATATATACTACTTAGAGAGGGTCTTCGAGATACTAGATAGATACTATTTTAGTATTAACCTAAAGAAGTCGTATCTAGAGTACCTATCTACGACCCTACTAGGCTAGAGGGTTAATAGTTTCGGTCTAGCGTTAGAAGAAGAGAAACTAGACGTAATTAGGAGCCTCTAATTCCTAGCTATACTAGGACAACTCGAATACTACCTTAGTTTAATACGCTATCTCTATTAGACTATCCTATACTATACGTAGATCTCGGGACTATTATAAGAAGAAAAGACCTACCTACTAAAGGGCGCCCTAATAGTAGGCTATCTATAGAAGGCCTTCGTAGCTAAAACCTATATTAGCCGAGACAAATCCTATTTAATAACATTATACCGCTCCTTTTAGGCTATATAAGACTACTTCCGTAAAGGGACCTTCCTATAGCATCCTAACCTAGACTGTCCCTTCTTCGTTAACCTCGACTCTTTAAGGGAGTATAGCTATGCGGCGATAGTATATATAGTCGATAGAGACCTATTAAAGCTACTAATAGAGGGTAGTAAGGTAAAGCCCTTCTCTTGCTAGAAGATATAGATTATTATATTCCTTAGTAGAGCCTTCTCTATAGCTAAGAGGAACTATTAGCTAACTAAACTAGAGGTCTTAGAATTAGTATAGGTCGTTAGGAAGATATACTACTAGATATACGCAAATAAGCACCTATTTACCTTCTTTATAGACTATTACGTAGTAGTAGGAATCTTAGAGTAATACTCCCTTATTATAATAACATATACGGACAAGCTTAATTTAAGACTCGTACGCGTAAGCGCCTACTTCTCTTAGTTCTAGATAAGGGTAGTATATATAGCTAGTGTCTTATTAGGATTCGTTAATAGCTTAAGCTACCTATAAGGAGATAATACTAAAGCGACGAAGAACCTAGACTGCGATAATCTAGATCCGACAGTATACTATAGAGACGTTAAGGAGCCGCTAGCGTTCTACGCTCTACTAGTTAAAATAGATAATAAGTTTAGGGACAGACTTATAAGAGCATATAAAGAGGACCCTTATTAGGCTAGGGTCCTAAGGTTAATTAAGCGAGCCTAAGCCTATAATAGGTAGGAGGCTTATACGTTATATCGCCCGTAGAACTAGAGCGACACTTAGGTAATAGTATAATATAAGGACAGCTAAGACCCTCTTATAGGAGACGAATATAATAACCTACTTAGTCTCTAATTCTTCGAAAGGGAAGACCTTATCTATTACTATAAAGAAGGCAACTAAGACTGTCTTTATATTCTAGACTCGATAGTAAAGGAGGTGTTTAAGTAGGCTTATAATAACTATTATTATTAAGGATTCTACTATATCTATAAACGGGTACGAGCCTTATTATTTATAAGGCACCTTACTAAGCGTCTTAAGGAGTATATCGCCTTCTACTTAGACTACAATCTAAACTAGACTAAGCGCTACCTCCTATATAGCGAGCTTAATCCTGTCTAGACTAAGATAATTCTATACTATACTCTTATAATAGACTTTATTAGCGCTTTATCTCCGACACGGTCTAGTAAGGACATAGTACTAACTGTTACTAATAAGGCTAGCAAGCGTAACGCCCTAATAGTAGGACGGGTAATAGACGATGCTACTATATAGGAGGTGCGATTTATTAAACGATTAATAATTATAGACTAGAGTATACTATAGGTAGTAATATATAATAGGGACCCTAAATTCCTCTTAGAGTTTATAACGGTAGTATTCGCTAAGCTTAAAATCAAGATGCTATCGATAATAGCATACTATCTCTAGACTAATAGTTAATCTAAGCGTACTAACTAGACTGTTAAAATTGCCTTAAGATACTTTATAACAGCCAACCTAGACACTAACTAGATAGAGGGCCTTCTACTAATTTAAGCGACCCTTAATAATTTGAGTAACGCGATAACTATAGTTATACTAAACGAGTTCGTTATAGGTTTTAAGACGAACCTAGACTCCTTTATATCCCTAGAGGATCTCCTACTAGCAGATTTCGCTAGGGCGAGGGTCTTAGTCCGCTAGGAGGCGGAAGACACTATAGTACTTACAAATATAAAGATAAAGGAGCGTTATAACGCTAGGTATAAGCTAATCTACTTTAAGACTAGCGATAAGGTATAGTTACGTTTATACTATAGCTACTATATACTAGAATATACGTCCTATAAGTTCGCCCCTTAGAGGGAAGGTCTATTTATAGTAAAACGCTAAGTAGGACGGTTAGTATACAAACTCGACTTGCTAGAAGAGTCCTATATCTACTCTATTATCTCTATAGTGTAACTAGAGCTAGCACCGAATAGTCTAGACCTATATAGTAGATAGGGTCGTTATAAGCTAGGACTAGTAGCGGCTAAGAATAACGAGGCGCTAGAGTACGAAGTTAAGCGCCTCCTTAGCTAGAAGGTAATAGTTAGGAGAGGGATCTTAGTAACTTAGTATTTAGTAAAATAGCTTAGCTACAGTAATAACTATAATCGATAGTACGACGAGGACGATCTCGACGACGCTAGGGACCTTATTACTAAGTATAATAAGGCTCATCCCGATAGAGACCGTAATATAATAGTATAGATAAGGAGATACGTAACTTAGAGTACTAGAGCGGAGGCTTTTTTAGGCTACTATTAAAGGGGTGCCTAAGGGTAACAACCTTTATATTTGTAGGACAATTATATTACTATAGTAATAGTTTGTTACGTAAACAAATAATAGGCCCTAGCCTCTTTGTTTTCTAAATACTACTTTACTTCTAGACTCTAGAAAAATTTTTACTACTATAATAACCCCTACCTTCGTACTACTAAAATAAAGACCTCTCTGCTAGAAACATATTGTCGGATATATATAAGACATTATATAACATATCTAGCATAGTATTTATTATAGCAAGAGATCCTTATAGTTAGAACGATCTACTAGCGCTATAATAATTTAGACTATAGTAGCGTCTAAGCCTCATAGCTAAGAAGTACTGTCTACTAACATATAGTAATACTACACATTCTTAAAAGTACGAGTATATCAACTACTTTGCCCTAGTATAGATCTTATCCGCGAACTATAATAAAGTCTTTACGCTACGATTATTTGTCCGCGTAGTTCGTATCCTTACTAATAACACGGCGGACTGCGCCTAGAGACTAGTAGACGCCCTCTAGGCTAAGAGTAACGTATAGGAATAGGAGGGCCGCGACCTCCTAGTAAAGCTTTATAAGGGCTTTACTATATAAGAACTTATAGTCTTTACTAAGGGACTATAGCTATACTAGTATAAGGACCTAGATAATAGTAATATCCTAGCTAAACGGCCTTTCTCTAGCTACTTTTAGTATAAGAGCCTCTTCGACCATAGGAGACTAGCGCTAGAGTACTATCTAGAAAGAGAAGGAGACACTATATAATTTACTACTAGGACAAAAGTAGTCCTCCTAAATAATAATATAGTAAAGGGATTAAAGGCCGTACTATATAATAACCTAATGTACTAGAGGCTATATACCCTACCTTAGAGACCTAAGAGCGAGGAGAACTATATAGAGTCTAACGTAATAGTAGACATAACCTATACTAAGAGATAGTTCTACTATACTATAATTACCGTATAGTTAACGCTACTCTAATACTCTCCTAAGATAGCATAATTAGAGGATAAGATCGTTAGCGAACTTATAATCGACATCTACGTTAAGAAGCTATTTTAACTAGTCTTCTTATATAAGAATTAGAAAGGCGTCTTTAATAAGGAGGGTCTTCTATACCCTTAGAGACGTTAGATAGGACGTCTGTTCGTTATTAATACTACTAAACCTATACTAACGTAGCGCTACCTATATATTAAAGGCGCGTATATACTATGCGGAGGTAGCTATCTAGAGAAAGTTATATCTAAGACCGAGCTCTCTATTTAAGAGAATAAGAACAGACCTTTCCTATAGGTTAGGCTAAAGATAGTTACCTATAGGAAGCTAACGTATAATAGCGCTTAGAAGGAAGGTTATAATACTATCTTCTAGGTAGATTACGACATAGAGGTAGACTTTAGAGCTATACGTTAGCTAGGATTCGTCGACGTCGACTATCTGTTAAAGGACTTCGGAACCTACGCTATAAGCGAGCTAGTAATAGTTAGGAATGTAGTAGATATAACTAGGACTATACCGAAAGCTATAAGGACTAATATAAGAGTGCCGCCGCGCCTATTCGGAGAAGACTATCTAGTAGGGAACGCACGTCCCGAGGAATACGCCTTAGATAAGACTAGGGACCTAATATATATATTTGTAGTACTATTACTAGAGTAGAAAGTAATACTAGCAAACCTCGTATATACCCTCTAGAGACTAGGCATAACTAAGTATAATCTTAAGGTCCTAGTACTACTAGTAGAACTAGAGACATCTAAGAAGTATAAGAGAGGTAACGAGGGTAGCTCTAGTAAGGTAACTAATATAAAGACCCCGACCTTAGAATAGTTAGCGAAAGAATAGGATAATAGCATATTATAGATATACTAGTTGTCTAATAACGATAATTAGATAGGAGGAGCACTAGTCGAGGGTAATACAAAGACTATACCTAACGACGACAGCCTTCCTACTATACTAATCCCTAATAAGGGAAAGAAACTACTTAGCCTCGACTATCTAGCCCTTACTAATACTAATAACTATTAAGAGATAGTAGTAGGGCCGAGTAAGAGACGTAAGACTATTACTAACATAAGGATTAAGGACGACCTATCTACACTCTAGTTTATACTAATTAATGTGCTTAATATAGATAATAATAACGTTCTACCTAATAATAAGGATAGCGTCGCTTATAATACGAACAACATAATAACGGTCGCCCTCGTAAATAGTTAGATTGTATATAGAAGCAACATAGTAATAGCTACAAGACTCTAGAAGGAAGCTAAGGACCTCGAGAAGTTAGTAGCCTCTAAGAAGAAGAACGCTACGAGAGCGTATAAGGCTACTATACTATCTAAGCATATAACAATCCTAATAATATAAGAGCTTAGGAGGATGTATAAGGTAGATAGCGTTATAATCCCGCTAATAGCTCTAAATACTACAACTATAGCCCTATTTATAGTTAGTAGTAGAGCGTCGCCTAATATACTCGCGAAGGTTAAAGCTAGCGTAGTAAAGGTTAATATAGAGGTCCTAGACAAAACTATCTCTAATATGCTACTAGAGGTAACCTTCCTAATAGCTAATAGGAGGTAGAGTAGGGATAATATAACTAAGGCGGAGCGCGCGGCGATAGAAGTACTAGGTAGTAGAGACAAGTATAAGACTATTAGAGTTAAGAAGTCTTAAGGAGTAGACTAGTATAAGACTATTAGGAGAGGAGCAAAAAACTAAAATAACAAAAAATTGCCTAATACCTATCCGACGCGGATCCTAGCGTTAGATAGAAGACTATTATTATAAGTACCGTTACTATACTGCCGAGGTTAATAGACGAGTAGGGGCGAACGTCCTAGGAGGACGAGGCTAATACGAGGCAGTGCGGAGATAAGGAGTAGATAGATATAACGGTAACGAAAATATAGAGGACTATATTACACGGGCGTAACTCTTTTAAATTATTAGGGGGGATGTTATTATAGAGAGCACAGTCTATAGAGGACCGTAGCTAAGGGACCTTCTAGAGAATAGATAGCTTCTAACAATTAACAAGTCTATACTATGTTACTATCTCACGCTTTAGGATCCTTATAATAGGAATTGTCTCTTCTCTCTCCTTCTTAAATACTCCTCCTCCTAGGGCTAAGCTTGTAGGGCCTTAGTTAGAGGACTAGTAAGTTATAATCTAGTATAACTCTTCTTATTCTAACTTAAGTAGGAAGGTATAAGACTACCCTTTACTTTTTAACAGCCTAGGCCTATAATAGGTAGGAGGCTTATACGTTATATCGCCTATAGAACTAGAGCGACGCTTAGATAATAGTATAATATAAGGACAGTTAAGACTCTCTTATAAGAGACGAATATAATAACCTACTTAGTCTCTAATTCTTCGAAAGGGAAGACCTTATCTATTACTATAAAGAAGGTAACTAAGACTATCTTTATATTCTAGACTCGATAGTAAAGGAGGTATTTAACTAGGCTTATAATAACTATTATTATTAAGGATTCTACTATATCTATAAATAGGTACGAGCCTCGTTATTTATAAGGCATCTTACTAAGCGTCTTAAGGAGTATATCACCTTCTACTTAGACTATAACCTAAACTAGACTAAGCGCTACCTCCTATATAGCGAGCTTAATCCTATCTAGACTAAGATAATTCTATACTATACCCTTATAATAGAATTTATTAGCGCTTTACCTCTAATATAGTCTAGTAAGGATATAGTACTAACTGTTACTAATAAGGCTAGTAAGCGTAACGCCCTAATAGTAGGATAGGCGATAGACGACGCTACTATATAGAGGGTGCGATTTATTAGATAATTAATAATTATAGACTAGAGTATCCTATAGGTAGTAATATATAATAGGGACCCTAAATTCCTTTTAGAGTTTATAATAGTAGTCTTCGCTAAGCTTGAAATTAAGATACTATTAATAATAGTATACTATCCCTAGACTAATAGTTAATCTAAGCGTACTAACTAGACTATTAAAATTGCCTTAAGATACTTTATAATAGCTAACCTAGATACTAACTAGATAGAGAGCCTTCTACTAATTTAAGCGACCCTTAATAATTCGAGTAACGTAATAACTATAGTTACGCTAAATAAGTTCGTTATAGGTTTTAAGAAGAACCTAGACTCCTTTATACTCCTAGAGGATCTCCTACTACCGAATTTCGCTAGGGCGAGGGTCTTAGTCCGCTGGGAGGTAGAAGACGCTATAGTACTTATAAATATAAAGATAAAGAAGCGTTATAATGCTAGGTATAAGCTAATCTACTTTAAGACTAGTAATAAGGTATAGTTATATTTA
The DNA here is from genome assembly GCA_013403795.1 of Teratosphaeria pseudoeucalypti. Classification (NCBI taxonomy): domain Eukaryota; kingdom Fungi; phylum Ascomycota; class Dothideomycetes; order Mycosphaerellales; family Teratosphaeriaceae; genus Teratosphaeria; species Teratosphaeria pseudoeucalypti. Next base: position 83,822 of record JABBMZ010000115.1, on the reverse strand, counting down.
TACTATAGCTACTATATACTAGGATATATGTCTTATAAGTTCGCCTCTTAGAGAGAAGGTCTATTTATAGTAAAACGCTAAGTAGGAAAGTTAGTATACGAACTCGACTTACTAGAAGGGTCCTATATCTATCCTATTATCTCTATAGTATAACTAGAGCTAGTACTAAATAGTCTAGACCTATATAGTAGATAGGGTCGTTATAAGCTAGGGCTAGTAGCAGCTAAGAATAATAAGGCGCTAGAGTACGAAGTTAAGCGCCTCCTTAGCTAGAAGGTAATAGTTAGGAAAGAGCTCTTAGTAACTTAGTATTTAGTAAAATAGCTTGGCTATAGTAATAACTATAATCGATAGTACGATAAAGACAATCTCGACGGCGCTAGAGACCTTATTACTAAGTATAATAAGACTTATCCTAATAGAGACTATAATATAATAGTATAGGTAAGGAGATATATAACTTAGAGTACTAGAGCGGAGGCTTTTTTAGGCTACTATTAAAGGGGTACCTAAGGGTAATAACCTTTGTATTTCTAGGACAATTCTATTACTATAGTAATAGTTTGTTATATAAATAAACAATAGGCCCTAGCCTCTTTATTTTCTAAATACTACTTTACTTCTAGACTCTAGAAAAATTTTTACTACTATAATAACTCCTACCTTCGTACTACTAAAATAAAGACCTCTCTACTAGAAACATATTATTAGATATATATAAGATATTATATAACATATCTAGCATAGTATTTATTATAGTAAAAGATCCTTATAGTTAGAATAATACGCTAGCGCTATAACAATTTAGACTATAGTAGCGTCTAAGCCTCTTAGCTAAGAAGTACTATCTTCTAATATATAGTAATACTATATATTCTTAAAAGTACAAGTATATTAACTGCTTTGCCCTAGTATAGATCTTATCTACGAACTATAACAAAGTCTTTATACTATAGTCGTTTGTCTACGTAGTTTATATCCTTACTAATAATACTATAGACTACGCCTAGAAACTAGCGGACGCCCTTTAGGCTAAGAGTAATATATAGGAATAGGAGGGCCGCGACCTCCTAGTAAAGCTTTATAAGAGCTTTACTATATAAAAACTTATAGTCTTTACTAAGGGACTATAGCTATACTAGTATAAGAACCTAGATAATAGTAATATCCTAGCTAAACGGCCTTTCTCTAGCTACTTTTAGTATAAGAGCCTCTTCGACTATAGGAGACTAGCGCTAGAATACTACCTAGAAAGAGAAGGAGATACTATATAATTTACTACTAGGATAAAAGTAGTCCTCCTAAATAATAATATAGTAAAGAGATTAAAGGCCGTACTATATAATAACCTAATATACTAGAGACTATATATCCTATCTTAGAGACCTAAGAGCGAGGAGAACTATATAGAGTCTAATATAATAGCAGACATAACCTAGACTAAGGGATAGTTCTACTATACTATAATTACTATATAGTTAATGCTACTCTAATACCCTTTTAAGATAGTATAATTAGAGGATAAGATTCTTAGTAATCTTATAATTAATATCTATATTAAGAAGCTATTTTAACTAGTCTTCTTATATAAGAATTAGAAAGGCGTCTTTAATAAGGAGGGTCTTCTATACTCTTAGAGACATTAGATAGGACGTCCGTTTATTATTAATACTACTAAACCTATACTAACGTAGCGCTACCTATATATTAAAGGCGCGTATATACTATATAGAAGCGGCTATCTAGAGAAGGTTATATCTAAGGCTAAGCTCTCTATTTAAGAGAATAATAACAGACCTTTTCTATAGGTTAGGCTAAAGATAGTTACCTATAGGAAGCCGACATATAATAGCGCTTAGAAGGAAGGTTATAATACTATCTTCTAGGTAGATTATAATATAGAGGTAGACTTTAGAGCTATATATTAGCTAGAATTTGTTAATGTCGACTATCTATTAAAGGACTTTAGAACCTATACTATAAGCGAGCTAGTAATAGTTAGGAATATAGTAGATATAACTAGAATAATACTAAAAGCTATAAGGACTAATATAAGGGTGCCGCTACGCCTATTCGAAGAAGACTATCTAGTAGGGAATATACGTCCTAAGAAATACGCCTTAGATAAGACTAGAGACCTAATATACGTATTTATAGTACTATTACTAGAGTAGAAAGTAATACTAGCAAACCTTATATATACTCTCTAGAGACTAGGTATAACTAGTATAATCTTAAGGTCCTAGTACTACTAGTAGAACTAGAGACGCCTAAGAAGTATAAGAGAGGTAACGAGGATAGCTCTAGTAAGATAACTAATACGAAGACTCTAACCTTAGAATACTTAGCGAAAGAATAGGATAATAGTATGTTATAGATATACTACTTATCTAATAATAATAATTAGATAGGAGGAGTACTAGTCGAGGGTAATATAAAGACTATACCTAATAATAACGGCCTTCCTACTCTACTAATCTCCGATAAGGGTAATACGAAGACTATACCTAATAATAACAGCCTTCCTACTATACTAATCTCCGATAAGAGAAAGAAACTACTTAGCCTCGACTATCTAGCCCTTATTAATACTAATAACTATTAAGAGATAGTAGTAAGGCTAAGTAAGAAACGTAAGACTATTACTAATATAAGGATTAAGGACGACCTATCTATACCCTAGTTTATACTAATTAATATACTTAATATAGATAATAATAATATTCTACCTAATAATAAGGATAGCGTCGCTTATAATATAAATAATATAATAATAGTCGCTCTCGCAAATAGTTATATTATATATAGGAGTAATATAGTAATAGCTATAAGACTCTAGGAAGAAGCCGATAACCTCGAGAAGTTAGTAGCTTCTAAGAAGAGGAACGCTATAAGAGCGTATAAGGCTACTATACTATCTAAGCATATAATAGTCCTAATAATATAAGAGCTTAGGAGGATATATAAGGTAGATAGTATTATAATCCTACTAATAGCTCTAAATACTATAACTATAGCTCTATTTATAGTTAGTAGTAGAGCTTCGCCTAATATACTCGCGAAGGTTAAAGCTAGCGTAGTAAAGGTTAATATAGAGGTCCTAGATAAAACTATCTCTAATATACTACTAGGAATAACCTTCCTAATAGCTAATAGAAGGTAGAGTAGGGATAACGCGACTAAGATAGGACGCGCGGCGATAGAAGTACTAGGTAGTAGAGATAAGTATAAGACTATTAGAGTTAAGAGGTCTTAAGGAGCAGACTATTATAAGACTATTAGGAGAGGAGCAAAAAACTAAAATAATAAAAAATTGCCTAATACCTATCTAACGCGGATCCTAGCGTTAGATAGAAGACTATTATTATAAGTACTATTACTATACTACTAAGGTTAATAGACGAGTAGGAGCGAACGTCCTAGGAAGATAAGGCTAATATAAGGTAGTATAGAGATAAGGAGTAGATAGATATAATAGTAACGAAAATATAGAAGACTATATTATATAGGCGTAACTCTTTTAAATTATTAGGGGGGATGTTATTATAGAGAGTATAGTCTATAGAAGACTGTAGCTAAGGGACCTTCTAGAGAATAGATAGCTTCTAACAATTAACAAGTCTATACTATATTACTATCTTATACTTTAGGATCCTTATAATAGATAGCTTACGTAGTTAGCCTTATAAATACTAGTAGGTAGCTATGCGATTAACCTTATAAAAGCTATATATTAGTAGTCGGAAGGTTCGTCTATAAAAGACTCTTAACCTCCCTCTAAAACCTTCTCTATTATATCTATATCAACCTCTAATTCTTCCCTCTATTAACATCCTAATTAACTTTAACTTTAACTTTAATAACTTCAACTTTATTAGTATTATAGCGTCCGTCTTACGTCGCTCTAGCTCCTCTAAGACTAGTAGTATCGTTAGTAGTAGTTCTAGTAGTAGGTCTAGTAGTAATCCTTCTAAGAAGCCTAATAATAACTACTATAAGAAGCTAGCTTTAGTACGCTTATCCTAGCGTAAGGCTAAGATTAAAGAGATAGTTGCCCTAGCTAAGAAGATCGATATAGCTCTTAATAGCTTCTCTAGTACGAAGGTTAAGGGCTAGGACATAACTTATAAGTAGTATAGGACTATTATCCGCACCTATAATAAGTAGTCTAAGTTAGTCTATATAAAGTAGAGTCCTAAGGCTAAATATATAGAGCTCTTTACTAAGAACCGTAAGAATCGGGCTAGTTTATATTACCTAGAGCGTACGCTAGAAGTTAATAATAACCTAGAAATAAATCTTTATAGTAGTAGCAACTATATTCCTTATATCCTAGCTTCTAGTACTAAGAGTACTCGCTTATACTTAGGTAATCTTAGATATACTTACTATTATAAGAATCTAGGTTCTCGTCTCTTTAAGGGCTATATTAGCTTTAAAGATAATAATAGTAATAATCTGTTATTTTATAGTACCTACTTAGGTTGTTTATATAATAATTAGATAGCTAGCTACGACTTTAGTACCTATACTATAACGCCTCGCTATATCTCTAAGAGCGCTACTCCTATACTAGAGGAAGATAATAGTAGCGATAATAGTAAGGAGAGTAAGGAGGGACTCGAGGATAGTTCTACTTAGCCTCTATTAGGTCTAGTAACCTACAAAAATTCAGCTATATCGATTAGCTCTAATATCTCGATAGCTAGCTAGTAGAGTATTTATAGCGGTAGTAGTAGTTAGGGTATTACTACTTAGTATCCTTAGGGTTCTCTATACTTTAATAGTAAGCGCATTTATAACTCTATTAAGCTACTAGTATATTCTTCCTAGGCTAACAGCTCTTAGAATAGCTAGTTAATCTTTAACTTTAACTACCGCTCTACTAATTCTTATACTAATATAATAAGGCGTCTATATAAGAGCCTTACTTACTTTATAGCTTATTTCGATACTACTATAAAGAATACTAAGAAGCTATATAGGTAGTAGATACCTATATATCTATATTAACATCTAGAGAATAAGATAGGTTCGGTTTATAGTTTATAGAATTTTATGTTTCTAGCTTCTAAAGAAGCTCTCTTTTAGTAGTAGTAATAGTTAGGTCGAGTCTCGAGTATTATTAATCTTCTTACTATATATTAGTTAAATAATAAAGACCTTAGTTACTAACTCTTTCCTTCTATTAACCTTTGACTACGCTTTATTCTTTCTCTTAGCCTATAAGCGCTATAAGATCTCTATACTACTATTAGGATATTAATTTCTATTACGTTAGAATTCTTAACTTCTATTATATTAGGTTCTACCTAAGAATAGCTAGTAGCGGGTATATTAGCTACGTTAATAGTTATATAACTAGCATCCTACTAAACCTCGTTCTCTATAGCTAATCTAGCTAGTATATCGCCCTCTAGTAGAGATATCTCTATTATAGTATTAGCTGGTTTATTAACCGCTATATACTACTCTATAGTAGGTACCTCTCTATAGGTATTATTAACCTCTACTACTATAGCAGCTAGGTTCGTAACGCTATTATAAATATCTAGCTCTCTAGATACCTACTATAGTTACTAAATAGACTATCTTAGTACTATTAGTATTATCTTCCTTAAAGCTACTTACTTCTTTACCTTTTGCCTCTAGGCTTTAGTAACATAGCTAAGGAGCAACTTATTATAACTTACAACCTTAGTAGTATCCTCTCCTACTAAGAAACAACGTGCTCTAGCATATTAGCTACTATTCTTGTTAGATAAGTCTTTCTAGAGCTTTAACTATTACTCTTCTAAAAGCGTTAAAAGCTCCTTAATATTAGAAATATTATCCTTATCCTTTAACATCTCCTCTATTACTAGAGTTAGATTTAAATAAGGAATTCTATCCTAACTAGCCTATAGTAATCTATTAGGATGTCGATCCTAGAACTACTAAGCTATAGTATAATAAGCTGTTATTAAGCGATTACTATAGACTAAGTACCTTAAAATTCGACTATCTAGAGTCTATATAGCATACGTCCCTAGCTAGTAGGCCTTCTTAATCTTAAATAGGCTAAACTACCTAGGCTTAAGCTTTATTAGACTCGAGTTTCGTATTAATACCTAAGATCTAATCCTTCTATTTAGTTTATACTCTTATTCTAAAGGCATAGAAACTATTATCTTATAAGTAATTATATAGTTTAGAAGCCTTTTATTAAGTATCTACTAGGTATGCCTTATAATCCTAAAGCGCTTCTTATAGTTAGAGACCTCTAAAGACTCTAGCCTAAGCGTATTCTTACCTTTAATAATCCTTAGGTATTAGCTATATACTAGGAAGAAAGGACTAAAACCTCTAATAGTATGCTATTAATATTAGGTATAGAATAGCGCTTTATAGAGAAAGCTATCCTAGTACTACTTATCTATACTAACGTACATCTTTATAAGTATCTTACTAAGTATACTATTTAGGTTTTCTACCTTACTATTAGTTATTAGATAATAGGGTGTTATTAGCTAGTAATTAAGCTTTAACTATCGATTTAGATAGGCGACAACCTTAGATAGGAAGTTCCTCCTATTATTTAAAAGAAGCTCTCTTAGCGCTCTATAGTAAGTATAGATTTCCTTATATAGGAAGCGAGCTATAGTCTTATTATTAGTAGAAGGGACCGCTCTAGCAATAGGCTAACTAGTAGTAATATTAATAGTAGTAATAATATACTTATTTCTATTAAGCGTTTTTAGTATAGGACTAATAATATTAATAGCCTATCTCTCGAATAGTAAGAGCTTAGAATCTACTTGTATATATAGCCGCTCTAGCTTCTCTAGTTTATTAGGAGAGCTATTCTACGTTAACTAACATACTAGGTACTATTTAGCGAACCTTCTAATATCCTATCTTATTATAGGCTACTAGGCTCTACTTTTATAGTAGCCTATTAGTCTTAGGAACCTAAAATAACTATATCTATTATATATTATCTATATAAAGTCTAACCTCTATAATAGTATAAGCTATAGTATAGCTCCCTTACTATTAGATAGAAGCTTTACTAATACTAGACTATCTTTATCTTCCTCTAGTAGTAATATAGTAAAGCTTATAGCTTCTTATGCTACTAGTTTCTATAAATACTACTCCTTTAGTAGCTTGCTCTCTAGCTTATACGCCTTTATAGCTATCTCGAAGCTAGTATCCTCTATCCTTTCAAACTATAGAGTAGTTAATACTTCCTCTTCTAGCGCTTTAATAAAAGCGACATTAGTAGGACTATCTTTTATAAAGTCTAGCCTTCTTAATATAGTATTAGGTATAATAGCCTTAGCGCCCTTCCTATATTTAATGTCTAGATAATAGTCTTAGAACTCTTTAGCCTAGCGGGCAATTTGCTTACTCTAGCTTTAGTACTATTTAAGAATCGTAGGCTCTAATAATTAGTAACTACTATAATATACTAACTATTTGCTATATAATTGTTCTATGTTTTTAGCGCTTTCTTAATAGCGAGCGCCTCCTTCTTATATACTAGATAATTTAGTTCTACTCCTTTTAACTTCCTACTACTAAAAATAGAAGTATTAGTCTCTACTATAAACAGCTTAGAGGTATTAGGAGCTCTTAGGACTAGTTTGTCTAAGAGATCCTATTTTAGCCTTCTAAATATAATAGTATAGGTAGCTATCTATTTTACTAGACGGTTCTTTTTACTCCTAATAACTAGATTGCTCTCCTTTAACAAGTCTAACAATAGAGCTACTAGCTTAGCAAACCCTCTAATATACCGCCTATAGTAGCTAGTAAGGCTAAGGAATTATCTTACCTACGTAGTAGTCTTAGGTATAGGCTAGCTCTTAATAACTTTAACCTTGTCCTAGAGTAGTCTAACCTAGTTCTTAGAGATGTAGTGTCTATAGAAGTCAACTTCTTAAACCCTAATATAATACTTCTAAAGCGAGTAATAAAGCTCCGCCTTCTAAAGCTACTTAAATACTTCTACTAAGTACTTTTTATAATCTTCTAGAGTCTTTAAGAAGATCAAAATGTCGTTAAGGTATATAATGTAGCTCTTCTAGAGCAGATCCCTAAGAACATTGTTTATTAAGTTCTAGAAAGAGGCTAGTATATTAGTAAGACTAAAAGGTATAATAAGGAACTTAACCTTCCTATTCCTAGTATTAAATGCGGTCTTATGCGTATTATTCTTATTAATAAGCAACTACTGGTATCTAGATACTAGATCGAGCTTAGTAAAGTACTAGGCTCTAGTAAAAGCGTCTAAACAGTCTTAGATCCTTAGTAATAGATGACTATTCTTTACTATTACTATATTTAAGGCCCTATAGTCGATATATATATGCTATTTGCTACTAGGCTTTAGTATAAATAGGACTATACTTCCCTATAGCGATATTAATAGTATAATTAAGCCCTTCTTAAGGAGTATCTTAACCTACTTTATCTATTCCTCTAGATACTATAGCGTAAGCTAATATACCTATTAATTAATAGGTCTAGTATCCCTAGTATTAATAGTATGATTATATTACCTTAGCTTTAGAAGCTAGTCTAGTAATAACTCTCTCTATAAGGCGGGAAATCGATTAACAATCTCTTAGAAAGTAGAGTTATTAGCTATAGGAACTATTAGGACTAATAGCTCCTATTTCGAGTGCTACTTCTCTCCTCTACTATAACTATTAGTAGTATCCCTAGTAGCTATATTAGTGTCTTTATATATAGTATTTAGGCGTTTGTCTCCTCTTACCTCTCTTAGGATAGCTAGGTATATAATATCGCTAATATACCTTATACGCTCTATAGACTATAAGAGATTTAGTAATTTAGTATCCTTATAGTTATAGATTTCGAAGATGTCGTTACTATATTCTACTATATGTTCTATCTCCTTTGCGTCTTTTAGCTTAACTATTCTAGTCTACTAATTAATATTAGAGTTATAGCGTCTAAACTATTATAACCTAAGGATAACTTCGTAGTCCTCTATATTAATAATACAAGCTAGAATAGTATCCCTCTATCTACTAATAGTATATAGTAATAGCATACCTATCCTAGATACTATAATATCTCTATTAGGTAGCTTAATTCGAATAAATAGTATTATATATCTTATAGAGTAAGGTAACTAAGCAGCCTTCCTAGTAGAGATATAGATATTAGAAGTAGCTAAATTAAGCGTAAATTTTGTCTTTAACGCGTGGCCCTTTAGCTTCTAAATAACTCTATTAAGGATAATAAGGTTAGATCCTAAGGCGGCGATCCTTTCGTATATCCTATCGATCTAATACTTAGGATACCTAGTAGCCTCCTTATTATCTACTACTATACTCCTATCGAGCCTATTATTAATCCTAGCATCGCCTAAAGCCGTCCTATTATTCTTAGAAAGTTCTCTAGTAAGATCTCTATATATTCTAGCGTTAGCCTTTACTAACTAAGAATATATATAATAGGCTATTAATATAAAGGTATATAGTAGCGTATAGAGCCTTAGTCTCTAATAATAGAGTAAGGTTAGAAACTAATTACTACCTTCGTTTAGTTATAAAGCGAAGCGTATAATATATATATACGTACGTTATATATAGCTTAGCTTACTAGCCTAGCTATCTAAGTCTATAGCTCGACTATCTAGTATTATTTGCCCCCTTCTTCTATAAGGGTCGTCTTAATACTTAGACTACTCCCTACTTATATAGAGTAAGCGTTAGCCCTTTATAGTCTACTCTATAAGTAGCTCGTCTCTTCTATAAACTTCTTTCTATACTAGGATAGTACTATAAATTATGTCTTAGTTATAATCTACGTAATATAACTTCTTTGTTATTATTACGCGACGCGTATTATAAATACGCTCGACGCCTCTAATTAGTCCTAGTATAGGTTACCTATAATAATAGAGAGCTTCTACCTATAGGAAGCTTCTATAGTAGAAATAGCGCGTAGGTACAAAGTTGATTCTATATACGCTACCTTCCTAACTTTTTTCCTTCTATATTAAATTATTAGTAATACCTCCTAAACGTTCTAAGCGCGCTACTAGCGCTCTACTAGCTACTCCTAGTATACTTATATACGCTCTACTTACTTCTAATACGCCTTCTAGCTACTATACTTATAGTAAGGAGCCTCTTATCGATAACTATAAGTATTACGCCTAATATATTAGCCTTAAGTATAAGTGTCGCCTACTCCGAATATATAAGACGCGTAGCTAACCCTACTCTAGAGTATAAGTAGTATAATACATATTTTAAGTTAGAGTAGTAGTAGCGTTATAACTAGTATATATATTTATATACCCTAAGTATATACTTCTCTAGCTTAGTATAACTACTAATTAAGCTTATAGCTATAGTAAGAATAACTATACCTATATTCTAATAAACTAGGCTATAGTAGTAGAGTATAATATAATATTCTACGCCTACGCTAAGGCTAAGTATATTAGGCGCGACGCTAATACCTTAGAGGCCGACTATAAGGCTATCTAGTAAGTATTCCTAGATACTACTATAAACTAGCGTAAGCTACTAAAGATATATCCTTTACCTAATTATTATATACTATAAGTATAACCTTCGGATACTAACTATCTATAGAGGCTATAGCGTTACTATAACTCTATTCCTTAGTACTATCCTACTATTACGGCTAAGAGTAAGCGTACTACTAGCGCCGCGTAAGTAGGTAATAATACCTAAGCTATCGCCGCTATAGTATAGAATACCTAGGCCCTAGTCAGCTTCTTTAAGCTTAGTCGCGCTATAAGTCTTTAGGCCTATTACTTACTTATCGCGTACTAACCTCCTACTAGTTCCTTAAGGCCTACGTACCTACTACTAACCTTAGTTATACTAATACTACTATAAGTAGGCTCTAGGCCTATCTTAATAATAAGATAGAAGTAAGCTTATCTATAAGTATTCCTTACTAGATTAGCGTATACTAATCTCTTACTAGGAGTATAAGGGCCTTATAGGCCTTCTAGGTCCTAAGGAGGATAATAAGATAGAGGGAGTAGAGAGTAATAAAGAGTAGCCCTACTCTAGGTACCTTTAGAAGATAAGCGGCTCTAGCTATAAGTATACTTAGCTCCTACGCCCCGCCTAGAGCTATAGTATAGGTAGCCTATAATATAGTTTTCTCTCTAGGCTTACTTCTTCTATTTCCCTTTGCCTAAGCTCCTCTTACTCTTCTCCTACGCTAAGTATACTTCGATTAGGTCCTTTAAACTTTTATAGTCTACCTTATTAACCTAGAGGTTATAGTCTTCTAGCTACTCCTTCTACTATACTAGGTACTAGCGTATACTACTATATATCCTAGTATTTCTAATAGCCTTAACTTTATACTCGCTATCCTCTTTAGTAAGAGGTATAGAATAGGTAGGCTCCTCGCCTACTCGGCTATTCTATAGCTCTAGTAGCGAGGCGTAGAAGATATTATAGATCTAGTACTAGGTAGGTAGTACTAAGTAATAAGCCTAATTACTAATTATGTCGAGTACCTAGAAAGGTCTAATAAACTAGGCTGCTATTTTCTTCTTAGGTACTAGTAGTTATAAGTTCTTAGTCGATAGTAGTACTATATTACCTATAGAGTATACTTAGTACTTATACTACGCGTTATAGTACTCTACTCGCTAGTTTACTATCTGTCGCTAATTCTCTTTTAGCTTCTTAGTTATATTATATAGCTACTATATACGCTCTATAGTAGCTAGTACCTTCCTCTTAGTAGACTTGTTATAAGGCGCTAGTATTAGAGAAGGTTAGAAACCTAGTACTACCTAGAAAGGTAATATACTAGTAGCGGTATTATTATATATATTACTTATATACTTAGCCTATAGTAATAGCTCCGCCTAGTTATTCTACTTATTATTATAGTAATACTAGAAGTACTATTCTAGAGTCTAATTTGCCTACTCTATTTAGCTATCTATTTATAGGTAAAACGCTATACTAAGCTTATACTTTAGCTACGCCTTATATACGAAGTCGCTCTAATACTAGCTAGTAAAAACGCTACCCTAATCTAAAAGTACGCCTTTAGGCATACTAAAATAGCGTACGACCTCGCGTATTAGGATATTCGCTAGCTCCTCGCTAGTATATATCTTATTAGTTAGGACGAAGATTACTATTTTAGAGAACCTATTAATAATTACTAGGATAGTATTATATACGTAGCTAAGGAGCTTACTTAGAGGTAGGTCTATAATAAAGTCTATTATAATTTCCTACTATAGCCTATTAGGTAATAGTAGAGTATACGCCTCGCTATATCTATAATAGTATCTATCTTTTATTATCTAGTATATATAGTAGGTTCGGATATAGCTATCGACTTCCTTTACTATCTCTAGCTACTAATACTTCCTTACTAGTAAGGTAAGAGTATAGTCTCTTCTAAAGTAGCTAGCTAATAGGTTGTTATAGTATAAGCGTAGTAGCTATACCTTTAATACTTTGTTACTTAGGACCTAAATATAACTCTTCTTATACTAAACGCTATACTTAAATTCCTAGTCCTCGCTAGTACTCTTAGGGCGCTCTAAGGCTACTTATAGCTTATATAGTAAGGTCTCTAGGTTGCCTAAGACGCTATCTATTAGGGTCTCCTCCTAGGTTACTACCTTATAAATAAAGGCTAGTAGCGCTACTATAGGTTAACTCTCCTAAGGCTAGAGTAGAAGCTCTATACTCCTAGCCTACTATACGTACGTAATCTAGATACAATCTATAATAGAGTTGTTAGTCTGCCTACCTTCTTATCTCTAGAATAATAGCTTGTTTCTTAGAGTTAGAAGGAGCGTATTTACTACTTATATAGTAGGTACGTAGTCTATATAGTAAGAAGGTCTATTAGCTAGGTTGTTAGTCCTCTTATTATACTTAATAGCGAAATCGAACCTTAATAAGTATATAGCCTACTAAGCCTAGTAGCTATTTAGCTACTTTACGCCTATAAAACTATAAAGGTTATTATAGTCGGATAATACGCGAATTACTTATAGCGCGCCTTTAAGATAGTAGCGCTACGTCTTAAAGCACTCGACGATTACTAGTAGCTCCTAATTATAGGTCTTATAGTTCTATTCTACTAGAGTAAGCTTCTAAGACTAGAAGGTAATAAGGTACTAATAAGTAGTATCCTTACCTACGAAGAGCTAGGAGAGGATACTACTTAAGGCGAACTTAGAGGTATCTGTCTCTATCTTAATTAGGAGCTTAGGGTTATAATACTAGAGGATTAGAGTAGTAGTAAAGGCTACTATAAGTATACAAAACGTAGCTTCTTTAGGCTCTTCCTATAAGAATAGGCTACCCTTCTCTTTAGTTATTATAGTTAGTAGTACTACTATCTTCGAGTAGTTCTTAATAAACTGCCTATAGAAGTTAGCGAAGCTAAGAAAACTCTAGACTTCCTTAAGAGTCTTAGGTACTAGCTACTCTTTAACTATACTAAGCTTACTCTTATCTATCGATATACTAGAGCTATTAATAACAAAGCCTAGGAACTCTAGTTAGTAGATATAGAACTCGCATTTCTTCTTACTAGTATAGAGGGCTTATTTTCGTAGCTACTCTAATATAAGGCGTAGGTACTAAGTATACTCTTTATATAAGTCGCTATAGATTAGGATATTATCTAGATATACTATATAGTAGATATTAATAAGGCCTATAAGGGCTTAGTTAATATATGCCTAAAAAGTCGTAGGAGCGTTAGTTAGTCTAAATAGTATTATTAAGTGCTCGAAATAGCTATAGCGCGTATAAAATATAGTCTTCTAGTAGTTGTCCTCCTTAATTAGAATCCTATAGTATATATCCTTTAGGTCTAACTTAGAGAACTATACTATCCGCCCGAGCCGCGTAAGCGTCTTATCTATAAGAGGTAAGGATTATTAGTCTTTAATCGAGATCTTATTTAGCCCTTAGTAATCTATATATAACTATATAGTACTATCCTTCTTAGGAATAAATAGAATAGGAGCATCCGCCTCGCTAGTACTATACTAGATCTAACTATTCTAAAGGGCCTAATTAAGATATTCCTAAAGTAGCTTAAGCTCTACTCCTAATAGATTATATAGAGGGCAAAAAGGTAGCTTCTTAATAACTTATAACGTAATAGTATACTCTAGGCTATTAACGCGCTTAAGCTTAGCTATATTCTTCTTATTAGTAAATATATTAGCGAAGTCCTTAACTTAATTAAGAAGAGGTGCTAGTCCTACTATTATACTAGTAGCGACTACGAATATATAAGATTTAGTCTTTAGCGACTAATAGAAATACCTAGCGTTAAGTACGCGTATTATAGATAATACGCTACTATAATGCTACTTATCTATATTACTATATATAATAATAGCCTACTAGCGCCTCTAAGGCCGCCCTAGTAAAACTAGCGCTCTAGGTATATCTAAGGCGAAGAATATACCCTACGTATACTTCTTGTATCTAGTACTATCTGCTAGTTAGATCTTAAGCTAATACGCGCTATAATAATAGCCTCTCTTCTCCTAGAACGAATCTATAGTAGGAAGAGGCACGCTTACGACTCGCTTAAGCCTATACTATAAGACGTAAGCTTAAGACACGACGTTAATATCTACGTAATTATTAAGTAATATGTCCGTCTTAACTTCGTCTCCTTCTACGATAATAACTGCGCTATATAGGCGCTTCGTAGGTACTAGAGCTATATCTAGACCTAGGGTATATTCTCTTATAGTCGAGGCTATAGAAGGGCTCCTCGACTAATAACTAGCCCTTACCTAATATACTACTACCTACCTCTTATATAGTAAGTAGGCCTAGGTATAGTATTAAGCCTTCGTAGGCTCTACTATCTCTACCTTATAGGTAGAAGCTATTATCTCCTTCTTTAGGGCATAATAATCCTACGCCTAATAGCTAGGTTTACTATAGTTATAATAGTTATTATTCTTATTAGCTACTCTACTACTACTCCTAGTAGGTAGAGGTAGTAGTAGCTTCTAGAAATCTCTTCTAGACTTCTTACTATCGCCCTTATTAGGCTTCTTATAGTCCTATTAGTTATAAGGTTTACTAGTAGTATACTTATATATAGTACGCGAGCCTTTTACTCCTACTTACTTAATCTAGGTTACTAGAGAGATTAATTTGTCCTAAGTCTTTAGCGCTTAATAGTAGACTATAATAGCCTTACCTAGGGTATCTTATAGCTTTATAAGTAAGTATTATATATATTACGTAGGCGTATAGGATTCTATTTATTCTTCTAGTATAGCTAAGTATATAGTAAAGGATAAGGCACTCTACTTTTCGCTCTACTTAGCGCTCTTATACTATTAGATAATAGTAAGCCTATGATTAGTAGGATTCTCGACTATATCTACTATCTCCTAGCAAAATATCTCTTAGGTATAGTCTAGCGCTAGGTTCGAGACCTTATACTTATTATACTAGGTCTCTAAGGTATCTCCTTTAAAGAATATACTTACGTATATAATCTGCGCGTATATATTACTATAGGCCTAGCCTAATAATACGAACATCTTCTCTAAATAGTAGATAAAGGTTCTTACTTCTTTTAGCGTCTTACTAGAGAACTTTAATAAAGATTCGAGGTATAGGCTATCTAAGCTACGCGTAGGTATAGTAGGCGAGTTAGCTAACTACGTAGATAATATAGTCGCTATCTCTATAGCCTAGAAACCTACTACCTATAGGCGCTTATAACGCGCTACGTCTACTTAGAGATTATAGAGGCATTACTCCTTATCTAGTACTACCTACTCTTACTTAAGATAAGCTATCTTCTTATTAACTATCTTCTCTACTTCGAGCTAGTCGCTTCTAGTATCTATATTATATTAGCGCTATATATAAGTAGGCGTAGAGTCTACTTAGCTAGGAGAGAGGACACTAGTTATTATAAGTACTCTATAGGCTATAACTAGAGTAGAGTAATTAGAATTAAGAATATATATAATAGGCTATCGATATAAAGGTATATAGTAGTATATAGAGCCTTAGTCTCTAATAATAGAGTAAGGTTAGAAACTAATTACTACCTTCGTTTAGTTATAAAGCAAAGTATATAATATACGTATATATATATTATATGCGGCTTAGCTTACTAGCCTAGCTATCTAAGCCTATAGCTCGACTATCTAGTATTACTAACCTACTCGCTCTACTAGCGCTCCTAATACTCTTACCCTTACCTTCCTCTATATCTAATAATACTTCCTATTCTTCTCTAGATCCCTATTCGCTAGTATAACCCGCCTAGTCGTACTAATCTAGTACTCGCGAGATATTATTATTATCTTTAGTAGGCCTATTAGCCTTATTATTAGGCCTACTTACTCTTTTCCCTACTTCTTACTATCTTTCTTCGGCTTAGTATAGTTCTTAGCGAAATGTCCTTCCTTACTATAATTATAGTAGTTATTAGTCTTCTTAGTATCCTTATCCTACTTCTTATTACCTTTCTTATCTTTCTTATTCTTCTTACCCTTCTTCTTACTCTTACCCTACTCTAGTTTCTTCTATAATGCTACTAATAACTCCTCCTCTATAAGAGCGTTTAGCTTCTATATCTTAAAGTAGGTATTATCGATATTAATAGCCTAAGAAATCTACTTCTACGACGCTTTATTAAAGCCCTATTACCCTTTAGGGCTAAGTTCGTTATATAGGTATGCGATATAGAGTAGTAAGGCGTTTAGCTTGTCGAACTTAAGATATAATAGGAACTTTAGTCTAGAGATAAATCTACGTAAGAATTCGAACTTATCTAGTTTTAGTACTAGTTTCTAACGCTTTTTTAGGAGTACTAAGTAGAATAAATAGGCCGAGCTAGTCTGCTTTATAGCTTCCTAAGATTAGTATTAGACTTTCTTAAAGTTAAGGTCGATCTAAACCCTAGATAATAATTCGATAATAGATTCTACTAGATTCTTATAGCTACTATATTAATCTCTATACGTATTAAATAGAAGTAGGTCTCCTCCCTTAAATAGGCTTCTAAAGAGTATAAGCTTCTAAGCTAGCGGAATATTATATCTATTATTTCTAAAGAGTTCTTAATTCTTAATCTACTACCTAATCTTTTAAGTCTATAATATAAACTTCTTATTATAGCGATTCTAGTCGAATTTGTTAGAGTTATTAAGCCGAAGTATAGCGAGCTTACTAGTAGCTAAGGTACTATTAGTAGTCTATAGTAATACTACTAGGATATTACCTTCGAGCGTACTATAGAACTATAGAGTACTACTAGTATAGCTTATAATATTCGAGCTTAGAGAAGTTTCTTAGTTTGTTATTTATATTAGTAGTATAGGTAGCTAATTCCCTTAGGTAATATCTATTATAACTACTATTTAAGATATTTATTACTTAGTAAAGTAGCCTATACTACGTATAGACTCTTATATCTATTATATAGTTATAGGGGCGTCTTATCTCCTAGATAGACTAGTAGCTTAATTAAGATTTAAGCTATTATATATAGCTTAAGCTAAATTGTCGTCGACTAGGTCTTGTTCCATCTAGTTATTATCTATTATTAGGAATTAGGCTTAGTATCTTTTAAAAAACCTTGATATTACTATTAGTAATAATAGGACGTTCCTTTAGAGATCGATTAGTACTAGTCTTATAGTAATAACACTATATGTTGTCTTTCTTAGCTACTAGATGTGAATACCAAGGTTATAGAACGTGTTAATTACAGGACTATGTACATCAGACGATTTTTACTGTGTGTTACTTGGCAGGCGCTAACCCCATTAATCAAGGATATCACAGCCACCGTCACCGCCAGCCATCGCGACCCATCGCAAAACGACAGCATGCTCTGACTACACTGACCTTGTCATCGGGTAGCTGCACTCAGTGGCTGGGGCAATTGAAGCCGGTCTGGAGCAGATCGCCATTCGGGAAGATCTCGTCGAACATGGCGTTGAGCGTTCCGCCATTGCCCTTGGGGCACTTGTACTTGAGCTGCGCGTAGCCGTCACCCGTGTCGCCGACTTCGAATCGTCGTTAGCAAAGTCTAGTAGCAAGCCAAGAGATATCAAGAATGCTCACGGCAGGAGAACGAGTACTCGAAGGCCGAGCTGCAGATATCGGCAATAGCGTCGGACAGGATCGTGCACTCCTCGGTCACTGAGTCGTCCCTACGAGCGGGAGGTATCAGTGGTGTTGTTCATGAGTTCGCGCGGCATGTTCTGTATTGGACGCGCTTACCAAGTCATGCCAATGTTGGTGGTGTAGCTCGCATCAGCCCCGTCGTTATCTTTGGCTGTGCAGGACTGTCCGCCGGCGTTGGGAGTGCCCGCGCGGTCGACGAGAGCGAGGGGAGAGGCGATGGTGAGGCCGGCGAGGGCGGCGGTGAGTGGAATGAGCTTGGAGAGCTGCATGGTGGATGGGTGTGGAGTGGATGGGTGTGGAGAGGTTGGGTGTGTTGGGATTATTGTAGGTGTCGAAAGTGATGACCTCTGAGATGTAGAAGGGGTCAACGCAAGCAGAGGAAGAATTTTGTCCTGCTGAGGTACATGTATGCACAGACCTCTCGATATGGATGAGTTTGATCACGATGACACCCTGTTGACTGAGCGAGGAAGGCACATGCGCGTGGTTCTGGCGGTGAGCTTCGACGACAATCCCTTCACATGCGGGTATTTCACCGCAAAGATCGCCACATCACCACATGTACAGGCTTCATCCGACACGAATCATCTCATGTGATGCAGTCAATACTGAAAGCTATTCAAGTGAGGGAAGTCCGGCTTCAATGCTGCTGCCAAAATCGACGGCGTCATAATGGCTTGATGTTATACACTGACCTAGAAACTTTTCCCGGAGCCATTACTCGATCGGCCGGGGGCTGCGACGGCGTGTAGTGGCTTCATGATTCACATGCTTGTATGATAGACAAGACTGTGATCTCTTGTTTGTCGACGTGGGCGAGATGGTAGACCGGCAGAAGGCTGCTTCCAGTGTAGCGTTCCAAGACCATGAAGCGATCTTGCATAATATATAAGCATCTTTACTTGGCTACTGCACCGTACCTCTGCTTGCAAGACACTGGCAAGTCTGCCGAATATCTTTACCAAGCGGTCAATTCTGGCCGTCGGCCCAACGCCACGCTATGCAAACACACACGTCGCTCAGGGTATCATCACTCATCTGCATCATTCAAAGCTCCCTTCATTCATGCATACATATCATCATATTCTCCATCCTCCTCGTCCACGGGCGGTGGCGGCGGCTTCTCCTTGATCAGTTTCTGCCGATCTAGCGGGCATGTCGGGTTGAGCTTGAGCCACGGCTCTATGCATTCGAGATCGAAAAGGTGGTCTTTGTGGCAGGGCAGGCGGACGACTAGGGGGTGGGTGTCTAGGCAGAATCAGCAACAGATTCAGGTATGAGACTCGACTGCAGAGGTGTGGGGAAGTGGATGGAGAAAATCAGGAAAGTTGAAATCGTGTTCGCAGCACTTGCCACGTGGGCATCTGAGTGAGCTGGGTATAACGAATGTGTAGTCATCAGGTGAATAGCATAGACCTTAAAGAGAGATGGTAATACGCCGCCGACCAACTCACCTTCGAGAAATGGATTCGAACAAATCGGACAGTTCATATCCTGCTTCAAACTCTTCTTTGACACCCTCTCCAGCTGCTCAATGAACTCGTCACTGACTCCCTTCAGCTCGGTTGGTGGGTTCTCCGCGCTGTCCATCAGGCTCTGCACAAGTTGCTCCATCAGTTGATCGTGGCCGCCATCTTGACCTCCTCGCATCATCTCGTAGGCGTTGGCGAGATTGCGGAAAGTTGCGCTGATGTCGCGAGGGAGGGGCAGGGAGTGCGCATTTTGTGGCTGCCGTGAGCCGCTGGTGTCGACTAGGTCGAGGGTGGAGAAGAAGGTAGAGAGGTCGGGGCGGCGGCGGGGAGGCTCTTGGACGGTGGGGGCGGGGATGTTGTGTTCGACTGTGGGTGGATGTCAGAGGAGACCCAGGAACGGATCTAGCAGCATACTTACCTTCGTAGCCAGACATAGTTGCAAGGATGAGATGTGGGGATGTGTAGGATGAAGTAATAAAGAGTGTTGATATAGCAGAATGGGTCTTCACATGCTTGACCCCCGGGACGTGCAGCTCCCTCCGCAATTCAAGGAAGGTCCAACCGAGCGGACCCAGCTCGACAATGGACGACGATGGTGCTGGAGTCGGGCCTTCAGAAAGTCTTGTCAAGGACGATCGACCATCACAGCAGAGATGTTCCAGGATCCCAGGATGCACGATGAGCGGACGACTCGGTGAAGCCAAGCCGGAACAGCACCAGAGCCCACCCAATGGACAACTTGCCACTCCTGCTCTATCACCAATCGACGAGCATGGCGAGAGCTCGGCGCAGCCTTTTTCGCCGGTGCTCGACTTGAAAGGTGGCCACGAGTATGATAAAAGAGCAAACGGTGCTCACGATAGTTCTACCACTAATGTCACCAGCTCGGTGACTTCACAGCGACACAACAGCTCGACTGAGCCGGATGCATCCAAGTTACCCAAGGAAGACGCCTCAAAGGTCTTGAAATTATCACCGAGGCAGATACAAGACTTGGTGACATCGCCAGAATCATTGCCGATTCGACCGGCCTCGCCTGCTACGGAGGATATCCCCCAACTGGAAGGCCTAGGGATCGACAGCGCGGTAACAGACGAGCCACTATCTTCGAGCGATGATGTTCGCCATAGCACAAATCATCTGAACGGAACTTCCGTTGCTCCAGTTGGCACGAGCACGTCCAACCAAAATGCACCGCTCCTTCCGAGCATCAACGCAACGCCTGGCGCAACTGTATTGGAGCGACCCGGTAGGTCCTCGCGCTCGGTATCCTCTCCTTTGATGCGCAGAAAGCACTCGTCGGGCAAGTCTGGCAGGGCCAAGCCGGATCTCGCCCCTTTGAAGACATCGAAGGACGAGCAACCATCAGCGCGTGCAGGTGTCAAGCCTTCTCCGAAACTTGATGCTCAACCTTCGCCCATCCCAGCCGTTATACCGCTACCGCCACTGTCCTTAGCTACCTACCTGCAATTGGAACTGGCTTCGGACAGACCGTCACAATTGTACATTCACCGCTCGTCAACTGCAGACTTCGTCTACGAGTCAGCAAGGGTGAAATTTGAGCGGCTGCTCAACTTCCTTTTGTTACCGCCACATCTTGAGCAGGTCCTTTGGTTTGGCGCCATCGCTTGCCTTGACGCTTGGCTTTACACTTTTACAATCCTACCTCTGCGATTCTTCAAAGCTGTAGCCATATTGATACAATGGTGGGCCCAAACTGCTCTCAAGGAAGTGACGGACGTATGGAACTACGTCTACAATGGTCTTGGACGCGTATGGCGACGCAAAAGGGAAGGCGACGGTTCGGGCTCGAGGCGGCCATCCATGGTCGGTTGGTCCTCATCTCGCAGACCATCGGCCTTAGACGTCACTTCTGAGACCCGACCACGATTGGACGATCGTTCGATAGCTGAGCTCTTTGACCGCAACACCAAGGGTCGGCGGCGCTTCCGGCACCAGCGATCGCGGTCCAAGCCTTCGTTACTGCTGCCTAATCACAAGGCAGATATTCTGCAAGGGCTCCTCATACTCACTAGCTGCACAGTCCTGATGTCATTCGACGCGTCCCGCATGTACCACAGCATCCGCGGTCAATCAGCAATCAAACTGTATGTCATCTACAACGTCCTGGAAGTCTTCGATCGTCTTTTGGGCGCCATAGGCCAAGACATTCTGGAGTGCCTCTTCAGCAAAGAGACATTGGAACGGGACGAGCACGGGCGTAGTAAGCTCACACGTCCGTTTTGGATGTTCCTGCTGGCGCTGCTTTACAACGTTATTCATGCTACAGCCCTCTTCTATCAGGTCGTCACACTCAACGTAGCCGTTAACTCATACAGCAATGCGTTATTGACGCTACTGATGAGCAATCAGTTTGTGGAGATCAAGGGCACGGTGTTCAAGAAGTTTGAAAAGGAGAACCTGTTTCAACTTACTTGTGCTGATGTGGTCGAAAGGTTCCAGCTGTGGCTCATGCTGCTCATTATTGCGCTACGGAACATTGTCGAAGTTGGCGGTCTCTCGATCAGCCTCAATTCCGCTCTACCATCACCCTCAGAGGGCTCCGTGGCAAATGGCACAGGTATCCCTCTCGTGTCAGGTTTTGTGATCCCTCAGGCATTCACTCTACTCCCGAAATGGACTGGCGAAGTACTTGGCCCGTTCCTCATTGTTCTAGGCTCCGAAGCGTTGGTCGACTGGTGCAAGCACGCATATATCGGCAAATTCAACAACGTCAAATCCGCCATCTATGGTCGCTTTCTTGACGTTTTAAGCAAGGACTATTACTCTCATGCTTTCGCAGACCAGAACCTTACCAAAAGACTCGGCCTGCCCGTCATACCACTCAGCTGTCTGTTTATCAGGGCGTGTTTACAGACATACCACATGTTCCTTGCAACGCACATGCCTCTGCCGATCCCATCGTCGGCTACTGGTGTCAGCCTCGAGAGTCAAGACACGACTGCGACTGCTCTTCCCGCTACGACAGCGGCGTTGCAGCATCTCGACCAGATCTTCAGGCGAGCACTGGGACGGTCTTCTTTCGGCGCCGGCGCCGGTGGCGATACTGGAGGATCCAGCTTCAGTTGGTGGAGCATCGACGATGTCATTGCCTTCACCACCATGATACTGGTATTCCTGACACTATACCTTATTCTCCTGGCTTTCAAATTACTGCTCGGCATGCTTCTTCTATCATATTCACGCCGTCGGTATCGCGGCATGAAGGAGCGCGAGCGGCAGGACTACACTGCTGAGGGTGGCCAGCGTGTGGGTGGTTGGGGCGCCGTAGAAGTGGGCGAGGAGAAGAGGCGGTGGATCTATGACGATGATCCGGAAGGTCTGCGTGAGTTGAGGGACAAGGAAGAGAGGGGGCGTAGAAGCGCGAGGGAGAGAGTGGAGAAGGGCAAGGGCGATGGATTGGAGAGCGTCGAACGATATGCCATGGCTGCGAAAAGGATATGGTAGTGTGAGAATTACTTGGAAACTTTGTATGGGTCCACGACGCCTCATCCGTTCCCTTCCCTGCACCACTGCAAGCCACCACATGGGTATCCTTAGCAGCTTCGTCTGTACTGCACACAGGCCAATTTTGTCAGCCATGGCGTTGGGTGGCTGAACTCCTGATATGCATCACTTGGTGGCTGACGCCACAGGGGTTTCAGAGACAACCGACAGGCTACAGCGTCCCTGCCGCCCATTATTGTCTGCGGCCACATCATATCAAAATGGGACGTTGTTGCAGTCCGCGAGAAGCGCTGCTGGCCACCGACCTGCGGTGCACTCGGGCCGTCGTGCAGGAAGCAAAGCACTACATACCACATTCAATACTCCCCGGGCATGCTTTCCTCGGCTAGTAGGGCAAAATGTGCCTGCCGTACACGTCGCACTGCGCCGCATGCGGCATCGCCAGAACGGCAAACACGCCACGTCAATGATGCATGGTGTTGCATGGCATGGGTGTACATGTAGCTTGGCCTTGGTCATTGTTACCGGGTACCACGTGATACATCCTGTCTTCCCCGAAAATCCGAGCACAAATAGACGGGGGCGGTGCACGGTGGATTTGGGCTGTGATGCATGTCGCTGGATTAACACAGGTAGCTATATAGACAGTATGGGCGCCGCCGCCGCCGCCGGATAATCCCCCCGATCGAACGCCGTTCGTAGCATGGAGATGTGAGCGAGAGATGATGCCGGCCTCATCCGGGAAATCCCTTCCCAAATATACCTCGTCGCAGGTCATGGTGAAAAGGCTCGTGGGGATCAGTCTTCTGGGTGGGTGTACAGTTCGCGTTGCAGTAGATAGATATACACACAGAGGCAAAGAGGAAATCATGGACAACGTGCAAAGTGCTTAGTTCCGCCTCAGGTAGAGGACGAGCCATCCCAGCGCTCTGTAGCCGAGAATAATGGCGACCATGATGCCGACCCATTTGCTCGTCTGGCCGGTCTTGTAGCCGTAATTCTGCAGCACGACGTCGCCGGAAATGAGGCATTGGTCTTGCAAGTCGCTCGCGTATAAGCAGGAGCACGAGCCGTCGGGGTTCTGTTGGCATGAGTAGTCCCGGTGGCCGAACTCGTTGACCATCATGCCTTGGAACACGTAGGCTTGGTAGTCGATGTAATGGAATACGTATCGCCAGAAAGGGTTCAGCGTGTGCGTTGGGACCAGGAAGCCACCGGTGCACATCCAGAGGCCGTTGGCGAAGGCTGTGCCGGCCAACGCGACGACGAAGATCGGGATGAGCGAGCTGACGAGCACGACGAGGGACTCGGCGGCGATCAGGTCGAGGAAGAGCCACATCACCCAGGTGAAGAAGGCTTCGGCCGTTGGTCGGAAGTTCGAGAGCCAGTAGGCGACGATGGAGAACAGGATCGTGATGAGGAAGAGGTATGGCAGGCCCGTGACGAAGTTGGCGATCAAGAAGGATGACGGGCCGTAGAGACCGTTGGCGCGTTCTTTCATGAAGAGGGCGCGGTCTTCGAGGTAGGCGGGGATGTAGGCGACGGCCATGAAGGACATG
Source organism: Teratosphaeria pseudoeucalypti (assembly GCA_013403795.1). NCBI lineage: Eukaryota > Fungi > Ascomycota > Dothideomycetes > Mycosphaerellales > Teratosphaeriaceae > Teratosphaeria > Teratosphaeria pseudoeucalypti. The sequence continues at coordinate 59,138 of JABBMZ010000115.1, read as the reverse complement.
AAGGCACCGCCGAAGAAGATGGCGTTGACGAAGGACTGGATGTTGGCTTGGTCGGGCGTCAGGCGCAACCAGACGGTGCCCATCATGACGGCTAGACCCATGTACATTGCAATACGGATGCCGTAGGCGATAATGTCTCGGTAAGATTTGATGAATGACCGATGGATGAGTGCGAAGTGGATCGCGAGTGTTGAGGCGGTGTCGTCACGCTGTTCCGTGTTCAGTTCCGTGTCCATGGAGTTTCGTGCCATTTCGTCGGTCAATTCCGTGACTGTCGCGGTGGCGAGCCGTGACTTGTGCCACGATGAGTGGACCATGTTGAGCTGCTGGTCGACTTCACTGCGATCGCGGGCAAAATCCGTGTTGACAAAGTCGATGATGAACTCGGCTGGGTTCATGTATAGAGGGATCGGGAAACCGCAGGCATCGAAGTACGGCTGTACTTCGCTGACGGGGCCGCTGTAGGCCGTGCCACCCTGCGAGAGCAGGAGCAGTCTGTCGAACATGGCGAATGTCGAAGTGGACGGCTGATGGATGGACGCGATGACGATCAGGTTGTGCTTCTTCGCAATGTCCTTGACGAACGAGATGACCTCGAACGAGGCCGCGGAGTCGAGACCAGACGTCGGCTCGTCCAGGAACAAAAGCTTTGGGCTCGTGATGAGCTGAGCGGCGACACTGACACGACGCTTCTGACCACCAGAGATTCCTTTCCTGATGGGTGTGCCGATGAGGTTGTTGGCTTGGCCGCCAAGACCAAAGGCTGTCAGAAGGGCTTCGATGCGTTGGATTCGCTCGAGCTTGCTCACGTTCTTGGGGAGTGACAGGCGGGCGGCGAAGTTCAGCGTCTCGCGAACGGTGAGCGAGCCGACCAGGGCATCTTCTTGCTCGACGTAGGCAGAGATGCGACGGAAGGTCTTCGGGTTGGCGGCGGAGCCGTTGATGTAGATTGCCGCTTTGACATTGGCGTTGAGCTGTGCTGTGCGGTGTGCGAGAACGTTGAGGAGTGTGGATTTACCGGAACCACTATGAAGACGTCAATTAGCATTGGAACGAGGGAGCACAGTTCATCGGACGTACGAAGGTCCCATCAGAGCCAGAAGCTCGCCCGCCTTGACAATGCCATTGATATCTGACAGGATGGTCTTTGGCTGTTGTGACTGTCGGTCCTTGACAGACACTGTGACGCCCTTCCAGCCGAAACTGCGGATGTTGGTGTTGGTGAGCTGGGCATAATCGCCGCCGATCATCTTCTCTATGTCTGACATCTTGTCGAAGCCTTTGCGATCGTGGATCGCCCCGTTCGAGTGACTAGCCAGGTTGAAGATGTGAGATTACAGCGGTGTCCTTTGTCTAGCGGTGTAGATTCCGACGATTGATTGGCTTGCAAGTCCAGCTCGGGGAAGCCCAAATCAATGAGGGAACAAAGCAAGTGAGTGGTGCTTTGGCGTACAGAAGGTAGAGGGTGAAGTGCTCCTCGTCCCTCGGAGGAAGGCAGAAGAGAGTGATGGCAGGGACACGTTGAGACGAGAGAACGGGGGGTCGGTGTAGCAAAGCAAGAGAGAGGGTGGTATATCAGACAGCGATAGTCTGCAACGGGTGAGATGCAGGTAGCCCGCTGCAGGCAGAGGTCAACAGTTTCTTCGGGACCTTCTGGCAATTGGGTACAACTAAGCGACCCTGATTGCCTCGCCCGTCCCCATTGGGACAAAGGCTGCGTGTTCGAGAATCGACGAGTCGCCGCCATTGCTGTCTGGTGTACCAGAACGATGAACCTTGGCCCGTTTCATGAATGCATGCACCCCTGAGCCCTGTTGCCATCCGGGACGCGCTAGAGGCGGCGCTAGTGCCAAGCTTCAAAGGACGGCAAAACGCCAGACGCTGCGAAAGATCGACCAGTGGCTAACGCGGGCCAAGAGAGCTTATATCCCCTGCCGGGGCGGCGCTCTAAAACAACCTTCTGCTGCAGGACTTCAGGAGATGATGAGTCGCGGACCTGCTCTCGACTTTGGGAATGACAATAATGCTTTTGGCCGGCGTCGATGCTTCCACGAGGCCTAGACGTGAATGATCATGCCGGCCGTCGAGCTCATACATGTAGCATTTCGAGTCCCGAGCTGGTGTCTAGCGTGCCATGCATAATAAGTTATTCGGAAAAAGGAACGGAAATGCCTGTGGGAGCTTGCAAGCTTTTCAACCGCGGTCCTGTCGATGTCAGTGGCCGTATGGAGTCGGTTTCATCAACAGGCGGAGTGCTCTCAGGGCAGAGATGAGGTCCGGCCGTCATCAGCATCCTGAATCGCTGGCCTGATCATTCGTCATAACCGTACCTACTTCCAAACATGATAGTGTGTGAGTGCTCATACTTAGCATGATGATGAGTACAGGCAACAGGGTCTCCAGAATCCGAGCTCCGTTTCTCGTGCAATTTTACACACGACAACGTGTGTATCACAATTCTTATTGCCAGGCGGACTGACTCAGTGCTCACCAAGAACTATCGACCCCGAAGTCTCCATGAGTAGCGACCCGCTAGCGTGCTGGCTAGAACGGAAAAAGGTGCATTCATATATCCGAGATTCCGAATTGGCGAACGAGTTGCACATTTTCCACGCGGCAGGCAGACGAGGGGACAATCATCATACGGCCTGCCGCGCGGTAGTCTGCCCCACCAGATTTTCAATATCCCGGTCCAACTAAAATGCACTCGCGCAGTCCAGAGTCAGAGAGACAGAGTAGTGATGGGGAGACTAAGAAGATCTGCAGCAAGTGAATCCTTCTGCTTGGGGACGTCTGAAGATCGCCGAGAAGCTATTCATCATCATCAACAGCACTCCGCGATGGCGGCTATCTGCCTTTGGCCGTGCTTGAGAGTTGTGTCGTGTTCGCTAGATAGGCTCATCACTTGGCCGGCACCAAGACATGCGGACTATTGCGGTCGGCAATCTTGGATGATATGTATAAACAGTTCCTGGTCAAGAGTCGTCATTGCCACAGCCTTGATACGAGTGGCTCCATGGCCACCTTTTTGATGAATAGTCGAGAGAGCACGTTCCAAGGTGCAGAAGACTATGTGTCGCGTCGTGATCCGGATCGTCATACATGGCACCGGAGACTGCAGGTCGCCATGAAAGGCAAGGCGATCCCGTCCGGCGTGTGTCACGGATGATGATGTACTGTGGACGAGTGACGGCGCGCGTATCGGACTTGGGCCATGACTGGAAGCATCCGCGCCCGAGGCAGCGTATCATGGCAGATAGGCGCCGATCTATCACGTCCAGTCCTTGTGATGATGATGAAATGGTTGTCCGGATGGCAGGCATATGCACGACGGGCGGCCATGGCTCCCGCATCCCCCTCTCGGTGTTGTGCCAGAGCGAGACCCGGGCGCGCGATGACAGCAGACCATCAACGCTTGAGGTAGCATGCAAGTGGAGCCCGAAGGTCCCGTCGACCTGTCTACTGTCAGCGTGGATCTGCCGTGGTGCAGGGAACGCCGCAAACATGCAGAACATCCTGCCAACAAGCAGTCCTACCACCTCTCTACTACTACCAGGACGGGAAAGGCACGTCTGTGATGCCACCCAGGAGTAAGTGGCCAAACTTAAGCCCAAAGCGGTTCTGCTACAACGACGCCGTCGTGATCTTATTAGCATTTTAATTTGCCAAGGGCAGCCACTTTAGCGGGTCGGTACCTGCAGACGTGCTCTCGGCTAGTGCATCACCCAACGTTCCAATCGTTCCTGTATGTCCTCCCTCCCTCCCGGCAGGTTTGACGCTCCTACGTCTGGAGTAGTATCTGTCCCTGCAAGCCCAGTGCGGCGTCTCTTGTGCAAACGATATTCTCTTCTATCAAGCTTCCGGTCACTCACTCCTTGCGAACCCTTTGTTCGAGCGATTAGGTCTCACAGTCTTGGCGGACGACCGTCGACACGCCTTTGTTGGGACGTCTAGAATTGACGATCTTCGATTGGGGGCATAACATGAAACGAATGACTTGGTAACCTCACACTGGGCTTTGGCAGCGTGTGCGCATTGCAATGGATGCCCCAGCACAGTACCTCGACGCTCTATCATCACATCCGCCTATCGTCGAGGCCTTCCCGAGACGTGGCTCAAGCATCAATTCGGCACAACACTCGCCAAACACTGCGAGATTTCCCATCATCAAAAGTGCACAGTCTTCGTTGGAGAACCTCTCCGCGATCAGCTTTGATGGCAATGGGCTGGATTACCAGACGGACGACACCACGCCGCCTTCGTCAGACTCCCACCCAGACGACATGGAAAGCGACGATGTGGAAGACTTCAGAGATCGGGAGTACCCTCAACTGAAAGGCAAAGTGTACCTTGACCATGGTGGAACGACGGTAGGTCCAAACCTGCGGTAGACTACGATGCACAGATACTGACAGTCTGCAGCTGTACTCCAAGAGTCTTGTTGAGGAGTTCTCTGCAGACCTTATCTCCAACTTATACGGCAACCCCCACTCAGCTTCTTCCCCGTCGGCGCTTGCAGGTCATCGAGTCGATGCGGTCAGGGAGCGTGCCCTTCGTTTCTTCGGCGCTGATCCAGCAGAGTTTGATCTCGTCTTTGTCGCCAACGCAACGGCAGCCATCAAGCTGGTCATCGACTGCTTCAAGGATCACGCAGCGGCTAGCAATACTCCAGTGTGGTACGGGTACCACAGAGATGCCCACACATCGCTAGTCGGCGTGCGAGAGGCAACGAAAATGCACAGGTGCTTCACAAGTGATGAAGAAGTGGACGTGTGGATCAACAGTGGTGGTCTAGGAGGTCCTCGGGCTCGACAGTTGGGACTCTTTGCATATCCCGGCCAATCCAACATGACCGGTCGGAGATTGCCTCTGAGCTGGCCAGGACGCATCCGGAAAGCGATGCACAAGGCGGCTACATATACACTCCTGGACGCCGCGGCTCTTGCGAGTACAGCTCCCTTGGATCTGTCGGACCCAGCCACCGCTCCCGACTTTGTGGCTCTATCATTCTACAAAATCTTTGGATTTCCCAACATTGGCGCTCTCATCGTGCGCAAAGATTCCGCACACGTATTGGAGGATAGAAAATATTTCGGAGGCGGCACTGTGGAGATGATCATTTCCATCAACGACGTATGGCATGCAAAGAAGGAGACGTCTCTGCATGACCGTTTGGAAGACGGCACGCTCCCGTTCCACTCGATCTTTGCATTGGATCATGCGATGAATGTTCACGAACGATTATATGGGCAGTATGGTCAACATCCCATGAAGTTCATTTCTCAGCATACTGCACAGTTGGGCAAACAGTTGTACGATGGATTATCTGGACTCAGGCATGCGAATGGCCTGCCCGTCTGCCGTATCTACAAAGACGAAAACGCTGTATATGGCGATCCGTCGGTGCAAGGAGCGACCATCGCCTTGAATGTCCAGAAGGCAGATGGCACGATGGTGGGTTTTGAGGATGTCGAGCAGGCAGCGGACGACCGCAACATCTACGTACGCAGCGGGTCTCTCTGCAATCCAGGAGGTGTCGCGACTTACCTCAACTGGTCACCAGCAGAGATGAAAGCGGCCTTTGCGGCAGGCCACCGCTGCTCTCATCCCATCCAGACCATGCTTGGCAAGGCGACAGGCGTTGTCCGCGTGAGCTTAGGCGCCATGAGCACATTCAGTGACGTGCAAACGTTTGTTCGTTTCGTGGACGATGTGTACGCCGGGAGTGCCAACCAGGCGCGAACCTCCAAGTCAGCGCACGCATCGACACATCTCGGAGTATCGCTGCCTCTGTCTCCTCCGGCCTCGCCGATCACGAATGGCAGACCGACAGCTCTGGATATCCCCCACGCGTTGTTTGTGCCCGCAGGCATCTCCACGCCAAGCACCATGTCCACCGGCGTATCTGCAGAAGCACCTTGGGGAGAGCATATAGCACTGCCTGGGTCACAAGCGGCCGGAACAGACAAACCCAGGTATCCGCCTTTCGTTCCCTCTGACTATCGAAGAAGACCCTGGGAAGAACAGCTACGAGCACAGGCTTTGGCAAGCATAGGCCCGGAGACGAGAACTCGAGAGATGGAGGGCGGCAGTTTTATCTCACATCAGCAAGCCCATCCAACTCCAAGCATCAAAGCGCGAAAGTTTGGGAGGAGTGTTGTGAACCTGCTTCGCACGAAGAGCCACATCAACGAAGTAAGGTACGAAGAACCTCCGTTGCCTATCAGGCGGCCTTTCGGCCAACCGCATCCCCATGAACCGCAGTGGCCTAACGGATGAGCCTTTGAAACAGTCTTGCGCCTTCGCCTTTCCAGATGCCACCACGCACTCCAGACTCTGCGACACCGAGTACCAGAGCACGTCACGCGGAAAGAGTAGTCAGCATGTCCGACAGCGCGAACTCCTACCGCTCCCGGCGAAGCATTGAAAAGGCACAGTTCCGGACGAACGTGGAGAGTCTAGGGCTCGGTCTGGCGTGATCTCGACTCATTTCATCAGGCAGCAGGAAAAGCATCCTGACTTTGCTGTGGGTCATTCGGCTCTGGCGTCACCGCGTTCGAGGATTAGGATATTTGTTACCACTGTTTCAGATACCAGCATGGCTGACTAACGGCATTTCTACCTTATCGTTACCAGTAGGAGCGGATTTGAGTGAGCATATTACTTGTCATTGTTTCACCGAGCGACCGAACGCATTGCGGCAGAAAAAGCACGTTATAAGGCAAAGCGGAGTCCTCGGGTCGTTTGATGCTATAGTTGTACATATCACATTCGCAGTCGCAGAGAGCTGTCTTGAGACTTGAGACAGGCATACGTAATACCAGCAATCCAGCACGACAGTTGTTGAGCCAGCATCAACGTGCCGTTGTCACAGCAGTACGAATCACAACTGGGTAGTAACGGCGGTGCCAGCTAGCACCGCCTTGCAGAGACGCCCGGGTGACCGCGCAAAGAGGTCATGAGTGCCCCACGAGTGGGCGTCGCAACGATGGCGCAGCCAAGGCGTCTACGAGGCTTCGATCTGCATCTCATCATCAGGCAGTCGCAAAACCGGTTTTTCACTTCGGCCGTCGATTGCCGTAGATCTCAAGGCTTCCGGATCTACTGGCCCGCGCAGCACACAACCAGGTCGATGGGTCCTTGCAGGCGATGGAGGTTCGATGAGCCGCTGCGGAACACGGGAAGCGCTGGTGTGGTCGTGAGCTGGGTGGGTCTCGTATACATATGTTGAGCGAGGTCTTGCGGAAGCAAGGGGGGCCCTTGTCTGTTGGTTAACGAGCCCGCATCTCTCATGCACGTGAGCTCTCACATCCCATGTTTCTTTCGTCAAAGCGGGGCGCATAGCAGCGTAGCACAAAACCGTCCGGGTGTTTCGGGCACAGTGGATTTCGGCTCTCGTAACACTTCCTTTCATTTGGTGGTACTCGAGAAATCAAATAGTCTCACGCCCAGGTGCACACGATAATACGAAGGGATTATTATTGGGTCAAGCTAGTATGGGCAGCAATAAAGTCACGGGGTGTATTTCCTTGGCACTCATCGGTCTAGGAATCGATGTCTAAGTTCTGCGCTGCCCTGACGCACACGTGGGCGCGGTTGCTTATTACAGAGGTACATGTATGTACTCCATGGCATGACCTGGAGCCTATCCGCCTCTACATGTAGTGGGTGTAGTGATAGGACCAGGATTGCGAGACAGGTGGCTCTCATGTTCGTGAATCAAGGACGGTCAGCTCTCGTGGGCTGCTCCTGAGATCGCAATCATAGCCTTTTACAGGATTCTCATCGCGACATCAAGATCCAGCCTGGGACTGGGTTATAGACGTGGTTGCGGCCAAGGTATTCCTGGCACCAGCCGCCGACACCGTCATCGCAACAGGGACTCGTGTACAGCAGATCCCATCGGATCGCTCAGCTGTGCGAAACTTCACATCACCGCGGCCATTCTATGCCATGATCTGTACGCCCGCAGCAAGATGAAAGCCTCCAACGTTTGGACTCCACGTCTTTTCGACTTGTCGCCAGCGCAGGGGCGCAGAGCTTCGAAGCGGGTTGCTAGCTGCCATCCGGAACCCTCTCTGCGTCAGAAACGACCTTGACATGCCTCTCCTCCCTGCCCTCAAGTCAGCTTCGTCATCTTCGTGACATCTGCGAGCGTAAGAGCCGAGCTCAACTGCGTTGAGCGCAACGTGAACATTGCTGTTCAACCAGAGCTATGCCTCCACTAAGCAGATCACATGGTGCAAATCTCAGGTTGCCTGCGATCAGGGCATCTCAGCACGACCCACGAATCGCGACGTCGTTCGTATGTCACTGTTGGCTGTCACAACCGCGACCATATTCTCAAAAAGTCACGACACTCACGAAACTGGCTCCACTGCCGTGTGCAAACCCCGCTGAAGCACACGGTCGACTTGAACACGCCAGGGCCAAGATCGAGGGCGGAAAGTGCTTACAGTGGGTCCGCTGGTATGGCGGCATGCATATACCGTGTGTGCTACCCAAGACCCGCAGACGGCATGCAGCTGCCTGCCTCGATGCATGCCAGATTTCCCACGATATGGCACCCAGATCTCATAGGCCCCGCGGGCCCGCGGAAGCTCTTCACGAACGACTCCGCCCTCTACTCCGGCACAAAAAGCAGGTGCTGCAGACTCTCACGATCGGCTGACAGCCGGAACCACCTCCGACCTCGCCCACGAGCCTGCAGCCGCAGCACATCGACGGTGTGGTCCTAGCTTGCATATGGCATCTACCTAGGACGATACCTACCAGCAGTAGTTGCAGGCTATCAGGAGCATGTTGACTTTCACGGTTGGTGGCATCCGCAGGGCCACGAGTATCAGCAGCAAGGCCCGATCAGTCGCCATCACGGGCATGCGGGCGACATTGCATACCTGGCGTCTCTCCGCCCGCGATTGCAGACGGTGCCGCCAACGTCCCGTCAGGCGTCGCCCCCGCCCTGCCCAAATCTTTTTCATTGACGATCGATCCTCCATGGCAGCACCACCATGAACAACAGCTGCAGTAGAAGCCACGCGAGCGGAGTAAGGTCCTCCTGGCTAGCATTCGATCATCCGGGAACCTGGTCCGACCATCTACGATCTCGCCTCGTCGGACGTCCCAGGAGACCTTGCTGTGACTCGCATGTCCGCAAAGTCAAGCATGAGCTCTGGTTGTCTCGAATACGCGCGTGGCAATGATGATGAGATGCTTGCCCGAGGTCGACCATTGCGCCGTTTACACATCGTGATGGTCGGTACGACAACGAGGATGTGGAACTGTTGCCCTCCTTCAGCTGGGTTAGCGATACATGACGCTTAAACGACGTGTCGTGGGCGTCGCGGAGGTGGCAGTCAACGGTCCGCCAACTTCCACGTCCAGAAATCAATCGTTGAAGTTGGGCTGATCACCCAAAGCTGCGTATTCACTACCCCACGGATGACCTTCTGGCGACGATAGACTGGTCGACAGCCTGATGTTGCCAAGGTAGGCAAACATGCCAGACGTTTGATTGCCTTGCAGAATCACGGTGCCAGTTCCAGTGATCTATAATACAGACCACCAGCAGCCTTGATCAGTAACGGCTCATGTTTCCAGTGTGAAGTACAGTACATTCTCGTTCCTCATCGTGGCTCACCGCTATGCTGTTGCTACAATTGTTCTCACGCTCATTCATGTCATGCTATGCATATCCGAATTCTTTGCCTCTCCCTAATACTCATCACTGTCATACTCCTCATCCGGCAACAGCGCCCGATACCTGCGACTCGCCAAATCTTGCTCCAAACCCCCATCACTCTCGGGGTCAACATAGCCTGCAGCATAAACGTTAGCATTCTTGCACAAAGGCGTCCATTTCAGGGATATGGATATAGGCTCACCTCGCCCGCCAAAAAGCGACAAAGCGACCGGCAGGAACACAAGCGCATGCACAGCGGCCCAAAGCACCAGAGCCAACCACACCCTGAAATAATAAATCCCAAAAATCTTCGACCTCGTGAAGGCCAGGACGAAGACACCCAAGAGCTTCGTGATAGTGATACCACTGAACACGCTGCCGCCGACATTGACGAGCGCGGCCCAAGCCCTTGCCTCCTTGCCTTCCGCCCCGAATCTCGTCATCTGCTGTCTAAATTGACTCGGTACGCGTTCTAAGATCGACACGCTCGGGATCGTGAAGGCGCGAGCGATATGTGCGCAGAACTCGACACCGATCCCGACGCAGATGATGATGTTGACGAGGGAGACGGCGTTGAGAGAGACGCCGACGAGCGCCATGGTGCCACAAATGTCGATCACGATCATGGCGACCGTGATCGTGACTACGATGCCCGTTGATATAGAGCCAAGGAGTAGGGAAGTGAGGGCCAAGATGAAGGCCAGTGCCGCGCCGACAAGTGCCGTCGAGAGTCGGACGATCGAAGCATATTGGTCGAAGAAGATGTAGAATTTACTGTACGGGAAGACGTCGACACCTTCGTTGTTCTCCTTGATCTCGTTAGCGATGCGTCTCGCGGAGGCGTAGGCGGCGATAAAGTCTTCTTGGCTTCTCAGAGGCGTGTGAGCGGTCCTGAAGTGAGAAGCTGGCACCGTAGTCCTGTTTACGTCCAACACCACAGCGTCCGCATAGGGAGCCTGGCCACCAAGGCTGCAATCTTCGTTTGTTGGGCTGTGAAGCCACTTGTCTGCGTACTGGAGGAACTCTGGACCCTCAGGCATACCATATAGAGACACGTTCCACGGAGGATTTCGGTCGGCAAAGCAGACGGAGCCGTCTTCCTCGACACAGCACTTCTCCAATGCCGGGTTGAGCCATTGAAGGTAGTCATCTACCCAGCTTGCGGTTGCGTCGGCGATGTAGGAGCTCTCTGGTCTCTTGCGCTCTTGTTCCAGCACATTAGCCAATGAGAAAGATTTGCAGGTCGAGAAACGCCCGCATAACTCCTGCTGTCTAAGCCGATCCGTGGCATTGACGTTGCGTGTGACAAAGTACACAGGCGGGCCAGCCCCGAAATAGTCGTAAAGGTCGTTGAAGTAGTCGATCAGATAGCTGTCTGAGGGAATCGCAATCCTCTGGTCGAGACCCAGCTGCACCTCCGGCAACAAAGCAATACCGGCCGCAAAGAGGCCTAGAAAGACTGTCATGATGACAACTCTCGTCTTGTTGCCCAGGATTGCTGGTGCATACGTCTTCCGCACAAATCGGCTCAGCCAGCCCTCCTCTTCAACGCCAGAGAATGGAGCTTCTCCGTAGCCACTACCCTTGAGCCTTATGCAAGGGACACAATCTGCTCGTCCAGCTTCAACTCTCTTTTGATTGAGCGAGAGCACCGAGACAAACATAGTGACTTGGAGAAGTGCGTTGATGAAGACAGCACCGGCAGCATATGCGGCAAAGTTCCTCACAGCCGGCATCCCCACTGCAGCACCCAGCGCAAACGCAACGGTTTCCGTAGACGCGGAAAGTAGGATACTCGGGCCCATTCTGCCAAGCGCTCTCGCTACTCTGTCCTCCACACTCTCATCCGCATGGCTGATGTTGACTCGTTCGAACTCATGCACTATGAGGAAGATGTTGTCCACACCAACAGCCAGCACCAGGAACGGTATCACTTCAGCAATAATCAGAGTGGCCTTGACACCAGCAGCTGCGAACAGTCCAACTGATGCCGTAACGGACATCAACACGATGACAATACCCACTATACCCAACAAGAATTTGCTCTGAACCAGCGCCTGCGTAGGATTCCTCAGTACCATCGTGGTCGTCACTGTCGTAGCTCCTAGCGCGAGAGAAGCGTAGAAGAACATCACAATATAGGAGACCACCACAATCTTAGCGTCCGTGTTGGTGTTCTTGTTCAGTTCCTGCTCCAGAGAAATCTCCGTGTTGAAGCTCAATCTGAGCCCTCTTTCGTCAGCCTCGTGCTGGATGTCTTTAAGCAGACGTTTGGCAGATTCTTCCCATTCTTCTGCCTTCTCGAGACCCTCCTCTCCAGGATTGTAATTCTTGACAACCCATGTCGTAATCAAGGCCTTGGCGTCCGTCACGGGCTCGGAAGTGTAGTTGTAACCGCCAAGCAACCTTTCGATGGGTAGTGGTTGTCCAAAGTCCGGAAGGCAGTTGGTAGGCGTATCCGCGCAATCTTGGATCTGGCTCGTCCAATCGTCTTCATCAATCTGACTGAAGGAGCCGCCAAAGTATTGCGTCAATGACTGAGTCACACAAACGTCTCCCGTAGGTTTATAGCAGACGTGATCCAGAGTGTATCCGTGGCCCCAGGATTTGAGCCGAGAAACTCGATGCTCGACGTCGAACCACCACTTTAAGGTCTCATACGAAAGGACAGGTCCAGTATCGTTGACCAAGAAAGCCTGCTCAGCACGGAAGAACGGTCCGAAGTTGTGGTCGAAAAATTCTTTCTCCCTCGCCGCGTCACTATCAGGCGCCACCCACAGCTTCACCGGATCTGTCTCCACGGCAAACCGGATCCAACCCAGACTCAGCAAACCCACAACTATGACTGCACTGCCAATGGTGATACCTGGGAAGCTTGCGCAGGTTCTTGCAAGCCCGCTGAAAGCCTGGTCGCAGGACGTATTCAGCCAATATCCCTTGCTAGGCTTCTCCCAGCCAGCCATACCCGGCGCACCTGCGTACAAGATGTCACCCTCGTCGTCCTCATCGTCGACCGGTGCGCTGTCTCTCAGAAGCTGCAGTCGTTCGTTCTTCGCTCGCCTGTGCGTCGCGGCCGCGACATGCCCAGAAACCGCGAGGATAAGGAGCGTGATGAATACGCTATACACGATGATTATACCAAAACTCAAACAGGGGAGCAGTCCGACATGACACTCTTCCTTGGTCTCTATCTCTGGGAGTGCAGGGCAAGAAGCTTCGCAGTCCACGCAAGCGCACCGCCATTGCTCGTCACTGCTGTTACATGCTTTCGCATCGGAAATCACAGTTTCCATGTCCCCAAAGTCCTTCGAGCTGGGTCGAGGGAAATTGATCTGAAACGGACTTCCCAAAAACGGCTTCTTGTCTCCGAGAAACTTGAGTAGCTGAGTGTAGTTCTTGGCGCCACCGCCGATGAAGTCGATGGCTTTACCTCCCGTGGCACCAAACTTGACGTCTTTGCAGCTGTCATAGAACCCAGTTCCGTATTCATCGCTAACCAGATGGTCGAGTTCTGTCACCAGAAATTTGTCACCCTTGGGTACGGTCTGGGTGACATTCACGAACAAGCTCTGGTCGGGCGAACAAGTGAAGGTACAGAACAAGTCATAGAAATTCTTCTTGCACGCCGGACATGCGCTGATGATGCCCTTCGCCTTATCCAGGTTGCTCTTGAGGGCGCCGACCTGCTCGTCTTTGCAGCACACCTTTCTGTCCTTCCATTCTGGGCCACAGATATCCACGATACTTTTCCGCAAGTCATCATCCGGATCCTCTGCTAGCCCATTATCCGGACAAGGTAATTGCGATCCAAATATGGACTGGCTGCCGCAATGTCCTCTAATTGCACACCTCCCGGCTTCGTGTTTGACGGTGAGGTCGGGTGCGCCTGATGGCGTCGGCGGGGAGGCAGAGACGAGGGCGTTCAGTGTCGCCCAAGGCAAGAGCGACCACTTCATCGTCGTGGCGGGGGCTCGGGAGAGCACCTAAGTACTACTGGCGATGTCGCGTGGCCACTCGATCTACTCTTTCCTTTTGTACCTATTCCAGGTTCGGTTCCTGCTCTTCTACCAGAGTTCCCTTGTTCTACAATCAAGTCCTGCTCAGCCTGAAGATCCCTCGACTCTACTGTGCTGACCGTGTCCAGTGCTTATGATGTTTTGAGACAGAAACATCCATACATGTTGGTAGCTGCCTGCAGTCACGCACCAGCCGCTGCGAAAGGATGATCGCATGACCTAATAATGCGTTGCGCCTAGACCTGTTCCTGCCTCTCAGTGGCTGGAGCTGCACCCTGGCAACACAAGTATCGGCCCGTGCCGCCCTCACCGCGCTACCGTGTCACATCTTATTCGTGCCAAGCAGCAAGTCGGAAGGGCCTCCTTACCGGCGACTAGCTACGTGGTACGAATAGAGACTCGAAGTGCCAACAGATCAAAGCTAAAGCCATATTGATTGAGGCTGGTAGTCACAGCGAGCCTATTCATTACACAATCGAAGACTACCTACTATCTACCGATGCACTTCCATAAGATACAGAAGCTTTCATCTTGTGGTTCCGCTAAGCACACCATCTAGCAGCACCAGAACATCCTCAATAGTACACTCTAGCGCACATGGTATATCGCATTCAAGCAAGCAACAGTGATGTCTCACTCCATGCGCCTTTTAGTCTTTCCCCTCATCCTTCTGCACCAAATGCTCGTCAAAAAAAATAACGACAGTATGATCTAGGCTGACACCTTATCCTCCACCTTGTTTTCGTTCTTCTTGGGCGACGATGGCTTGCGGCTGCCGTTCTCCTTTGGCGTAGTAGCAGCCTTCTTGAAATCGCTCTCCTTCGTCAGGATCGTCGGCTGCTTAGGAGTAGCAACCCGGTTTTGGCGCCAATCAGTGCTGGTCGCAAAGCCGCTGGCAGTCCCGTTAGTGCCCTTCGTGCCGTTCGTGCCATTGCTGCCATCGTGGTCTTGCTGCTGAAGGCCGCGTCTTCCGCCACGCCCACGACCGCCGCCTCGATTGCGAAAGCCTCCATCCCCGACTTCCTGATGCTGACGGTGCTGCTGATTCTCTTCCTAAGAGTCGCCGCCCGTCGCTGGAGCAGGAGTAGCGCTTGGAGTACCGTCAGTACGGCCGCTCCGCTCGCCACCGCGACCTCTGCCACGGCCCCTGTCACCCCGAAATCCACCACGACCGCGTCCACGACCACGTCCAGACTCGGAATCGCTGCCTGTAGTTTGACCCTGAGACTGGTAGCCGCCGCGCTCAGCGGCACCGCCACGACCTGCTGGACCGCCTCTACCAGCGCCCCATTGACCAGCGCCACCACTGAAGCCTTGAAAGCCTCCACGCGACCTGTATTCATTCATCCTGATCGGGTTCTGCCCTTGCTTAGGCGCGTACTTCTCACGAGCCTCCTTAGGAAGACCATTCCTCAGGACAGCCTTCATGGTCTCATTGTCCTTGAAGTGAGCAACAAACCTGCCATTGCCCGAGCGTTCAACGCGCTCGATCTTGGCCTGGTCTTCGGCGCTGAACAGCTCAGCCTTGGCGACCTCCGGTGTTGCAATCTCCGGCGGCACGTTGTTGATGAAGATGCCCTTTGATGGCTCTTGCTGTGGCGACGCTACATTGCCCTGCTTCTCAGCGGGCTTCGGCGTCTCAGACGTCCCGTTTGTGTGTGGAATCGTGGCTGTAGGCGCAGTGGTACCATTGGCTGTGAGTGCCGCGCCTGGCTGAGATGGCGTGACAGGCTTCTGTGCGGGCTGGACAGGTGCTGGCTGCTGTTGTTGTCCTTGTCTTGGCTGAGCGGCCTCCTGCAGGTGCCTCTGAGCGAGTGGCTGTTGAGCAGTCTGCTGTGGAGGCTGGTGCGCGGAAGGTCCGTGTGGAGGTAGCCTCGTCTGCTGCTGAGCAAGGGGCGGTGGTTGCTGGCCTGGAGTAGGCAGATTGCCTCCGGTTGGCGGGACACTGGCATTCGAAGGCGCAGCAGGCATAGCCTGTGGTCGTTGTTGACCCTTGCCGCCGCGATGCGAGAAGTTGAATCCCTGCGCACGCATCTCAGTGCCGATGCGCCCTTGGTCGATGTCAAGTACAAGCCAACCAAATGCCGCATCAGCCAAGTTGAAGTTCCACATGTTCTTGAAGGCGGATTCGTCGACCTGGCCGTTTGGCGGTCCTCCACCAAATGGGTTGCCACCCGATGCAGTGGTCGGCATCTTGCTGACAAGCTCGAGTGCGAGGTGCAGAAGCTTGTTCTGTGCCTCGTTCTCGCCGACAGCCGGCTCTACCTCATGTTTGACAGTGTCCCACACGTCGTTGAATTGAGCTTTGGAAGCGGAGAGCTTGCCGCGGTAGTGATCTAAGGACGGGTTGACGGAAAACTCGTTGTACGAGCTGCCATATCTGAAGTGTAGACCGGCTGATACCGAGAAGTCGGCCTTGAGTGTGACAGAGAGCTGCTGCAGCAGGCCTTCTCTTGCTGGGGAAGCGTGCGTGACCAGCAGACGAGTCTCCGTGGGATCGTACACGCGATTCGCAGTGTCGATGAGCTCACCGATCTGCAGGATGGTGGTCCACATGGTGCCCTGGCCACCTGCGATGGTTGTCCGACCTTCACCATTATCGAACATCTTGTGCATGACCACCGCGCCGCCCAAACCCAGCAGACGCAGCTTGACGCCGCCTACGTCCAGCAGCCTTGAGTGAGACTCGTCGATGACGTGGAGATTGTCAATTTTGTATTCGCCAGACCGTAGCTTCTCCAGCACGGCTACATCTTCGCAGGCACCCCATACTGTGAAGACTGGCACATCGAGCTTGTAGGTCTTGTTTAGGAAGTGCGGAAGCTCCGAGAGAGGCAGACGCTCGCGTTGGAAACGTTCTTTGATGTTCTGCTGAGGCCCCGATCGCGAAATGTCGGCCTTGATCGGCTCGGCGAGAAGGGGTGAGTATTGAGCAACGTGCTTGAGAGTCCTGTGACGATGTCAATACCAAGGCTGCCGGAGCTGTTCGCCATACACCACTCACTTCTCTGCTATCCGGTCAAGTGAGCTCTCGTCGTAGAAACCAAAATCACCGGTGTGGATGATGTAGTCCGCCTTTGCATTGCGCGCGAGCTCATTCAGCTGGCGAAGGTTGCCTGACCTTGCCATTAGCTCCCTCCAAGCCACTTCATCTGGCAGCGCATGGTCATACCTCTGACGTCTGCTATACACAGCACTCGCGCGTGACCGATCTGCTGCACGCGACCTTGATTCGGCTCGAGCGGTCTCGCGCCGGGAACAGGCCCGCTGACATTTGGCGGTGCGCCGTTGGGCATGAAGGCTTGCGAATAGCTACGGGGCTGAGATGGAGGTTGTGATTGCTGTGTCATATTCGTTAGTGTCTTGGATATGCGTTGATGCAAACGCGAAGTAACATACAGCCATGCCTGCGGGAAAGTTTATGGGATACGGTCGGGAGTTTGGGGATCGAGGCAGCCCTGCTGTTGCACCGGTGAAGTGTCAGTGATCGTATCGGTGAAGCTGATGGCTTTTGCAGGCCGAATAGTACGTGATACGTGTGAGAGAGATGCAGTGCTGTGTCGCGGTGTCTTCTGCTGGCCTTGACGAATCCACCTTGGCTCGGGGAAGTTGCGATGCGTCCCAGGTCGTCAAGCGGCCCGGGCTTCGGAAGTCAAAAGTCACGACGGACAAGGCTGCCTCAGGCAAGCACAATTGCAGATGCAGAACGAATGCACAACACCAATTCACATTGCCACATATCTAATCACTCTGCAAAAGCTCCAGCACCATCTAACGCTCCATTCCATGAAGAGGGAACGATCCTGGCGGTTCCAACGCGAATAAGAGTTCTTTTGAATATGCAGCATTGTCGGTACGTCCTAGAATCCTCGGCTGTCTATTCAATGCGTCTTAGACGAGTAGGGCGAATCGCTACGGACGACTTTGTTTGATCTTACGAGAACCTCCTATTTTTCAGCATGTGCTCCTTCGCGATGGATCACCAGTGCTTCACAACACCTCGATCACGGGCAATTGTACTCCAGCACTACCGGGTAGGCACTTCGTCCCCAGGACCCTCGCGCCGAATGGCAGGATCGCATGTCGCCGAGTTGTCACGGACCGTATTTGCTATTTGTTTGATACTACACGGCAATCCTGAGCTTTTAAGTCTTTGGGGAATGGCTTGCATCGACCAGTTCAAGCTGCAATCGATGTAGCATCATAGAAAGGCCTCCACGATACTGGCAACAATCGCATGTGACCGCGGTATCGTATCTTGCTATATGCTGTCAGCCATTGCTCTTGTCGGGCTGTGATGCTCGCAAGCACTACCAAAGGTTGATAATCCCCCATCCTGCTAATCGTACCGTAGCTTTAATAACATGTAATTATCCTGCAGCAATAAGGTCTGTAACGTCGTGGCATACGCTGAATTTGCTTCATTTTCTGTTTTTCCACATCCAGCAAGATAGGGGCAGTAGAAAGTTGCTTCGATCTTACGCCGAGTGTGCCTGCCACTAGGAGCTGTCAACGTCAACGTCTTTGCATACCGGTATATACCTCTAAAAACGCATATACCATCAATCTCTCTGAAAGCAATGGCGACAAGCTTTGGTTTCAACGACTTTTGCGCGATTCTACCTAGCGAGTCGAAGGAGAGAAGAAAGCACCACTTTGGGTCTGCGGCCTATCGACTCACTATGTAGCCAAGACTCCGGATCGCCTGATGGCTTCTGAGGCAACTTGTGACTCGTCAAACGCTGACTTTAACCTCCTTCACAGTAATGACGGCGCCGTGTCGATGTTGGACTGTCATTGATCGCTTCGGAATCACAGTGTGAATACCCGCGGTCTGGTAACTGCTTCAGTGTTCGCCGTATCATACTGCAGCTTGTTCGGGTCGTCAACACCGCTCCTGGGCACGCACCCACTCCTGATTTGATGACTCACTGCTCGATCCTGCTTATTACACTTTATTGGCATAAAACGTGGCAATGGTCCAGGAGGAACGTCTGATAGTGGCTTCACTCCTTGCCAGCCAGTCTCCAACGGTAACAGTCTCGCACCGTCGCCCGAAATGCTTGGCCATAATAAGCCTGCTGTTATGCCGATGACCCCTTCGCGGAGAATTTCGATCTGAACTCTATGCACTCTGGCGTGGCTATCGTGAATGAATGCGTCGGGCTTGTGCTTGATAAGCTACGCGAGCGGCGCGAACTTCGTCGAGCGTATCACACCTTTCGAGATTCAAGGAGTCTTGGGTCGTCGCATCCGCGGGTGGTGAGACTGGGTGTACCGGAGTCAATGCTCAGTGCTGCGACTTTGCATCAGTCCTTGGGCTCGGGCTTGGACGTCATCGCGTAGTGTCGTGACGGAGGGAGCGACGTTAGCGAAGACGACGACGACGAGCAAGAGATTCACAACGACGACAGGCGTTCGCATGACAGGGGATTGTGGCACGCGCACCGGGTCGAACTTGCCTTTCCCGAGCATCTATTGGTCGCCAGATGTGCTCGTGACTCTGATCCTTCATCTCTTTCACATCCGAGCTTCAGCGCCGGTCAATGAACTAGCATTCTGCTTTTTATCGCCGTTTGTGATATTCTGTGATACGTTTCTGACTGCTTGTATGTGGACCTGAGCGGCGATGGCTTCGACGGCCCTCCATGGACCGGCGTTCCCGTAGCTCTGTAATTGTTGATTCGGGTATTAGGTTTTTGCAACGAGCGACGACTTGGAAGTTGGCAGCGCACGCCGCTGCTTCTGGAATGAAGTCAGTGCCCAAACTTAGCATGACCGCCGAATTCCGTCATCCAAGGGCTGATCCTTGTCTGAACGTCCACATCAACTCCAACTCCATAGCGAGGACGCCAGCTTGGACCGCGAATCGGCCGCCATATTAAGGCATTACCACGGCACTAATGCAGTCACACACAATCTCCAAAACCATTGCGGCGCAAAATTCGCTAGAAGCGAAGCAGAAGATTACCTGGCGACTAGTATTTGCAGTGCCCGTGTGCTCAGCCTTTGAAACATTCCGTACGTCAAAGCACGCTCTTGGGCGCCCGACCCCAGCTGCACGCTGTAGTAGTTGGGCGGTGCTTTTCGACTTGTTCCCAGGCCCATGCCTGTCAGATCTGATCGTGCTACATAAGACTTCGGTTCCCTTGCCTCCGCGATATTCCAGTCCTACTCATCTCGCACTGCGATCACATCCAAGTTGTAGCGTTCTCGTTGAGCGATTGATTCCTTGAAATTTCACCAGCTTTCCTCCCGACTACAAAGACATCTCACAAATTCACAATCATACACCTTATCAACCTCGCATCTACTACCGAGGATGCCTGGGCTCTACACAAATTTTGTGCCTGAACAGGTCAATCTACCGTACGGGTTTCCCACTCCACCGGCTACGAGGCCTCCATCTGCTTCCAAATGTGGGTCACATAACGCTTGTGTTGAAAATATTGGTACCTTCCTGACACTAGTACAGCACGACCCTCAACTTCAGAGCAGCGCGACAATTGTCAAAGCCATAATCCTTTCAAGGCTTTCTTCGACCATCAGAGCGAGTCTGCAACAGTCGTTTATGGGATCACCGGCATGCCTTTCCGCAATCCGTTCGCCTCCAAGAACGCACAACAGCCCTGCATCGTGGTCTCCAACACAAGATAGGAGGGCGTATGTCAAGTCGGGTTCACTGGAAGGCACGCTCAGTCCTTTGGGATTGTCTCCCAGCTTGCATTCACCCACATTCGCGGGACAACCGACAAATTTTGCGTCTGTCTCTGGACATGCGAGGACCACGAAGACGGAGCTGTCTCTGAAGAGATCTTCATTGGCGAAATGCCTCGTGGTAGCATCTGGGAAAGTCCGATCGCCATCGTCTGCCATTGCAACGGCAACCATGGCAACTCATCGCAGCAAATATTTCTCATTTCCTGAAAGAGCGGGTACCGCCCCCTTTGAGCCCACGAATGGCTTCATTTGGACATCCAAAAGTTGGTTGTAATTCGGATTGCGCTCTCCTGAGGGTCAGGGCTGGCAGAGCCATATCGCAGCTTGACGTGATGTCGCTATGTTTGCGAGGCTCAGGTCGGCGTCTGAGCATAACGCAACGTACTGGGCTGAGCCTGGCGGTCCTACGATGCGAATACGATAATCTTAATTGAGCAGCGAAGAGGCTTGCAGAGCGAACGCCGGAAAATTGAAATGCGCGTCTGTGGTGGTGGAATAATCGACTTACAAATTAATACTGCACAGCCGCTGATGAACGCCTTGCGAGAGAACCCGAAAAGTTTTGCTGAGAGGATTAACTGTACAATATAGAATCATGGAGAAGAGTCTCTGTGGACCAGCTGGCCAGTGCTCGTTCCAGGTACGCGTAGGAGCAGTTACCACAGCATGTAATGGAATTGCATTAGACAGTCCAACACAGCATCGCTGCATAGCCGTATAATGTATCCCGCGACATCGACCCAAGGGACAGCCCAAGCCAAGGGACAGCTCAAGGTCAACGACAATCAAGCTCGGGATCGGGCTTCGCTCCCGGGGGCAAGAATGCTGAACTCGTTTCAGGCTTTGCATCCCGAGATGTGCTGAGGATGAGAAGTGAATCAGTTGGTGCGTACTGCAAGCTTGATTTCCTGATCTCACGGGCATGAGAAGAATTGTTCTGTCCAACCATGCGGCCAGTGTGGTTTGCTGGCCCGAGGGCGGAGCGTGGTTGCTGGATTCGTCGCCAGGTCAGTAGCGTAGCAGTGTAATAAGTCTATCCTGCACCACATGTCGTATGCATGTGAATGAGCTGGCAATTCTGAGGCGCGAGGAGGCCGCCTTGGCACTCTGAAGCTGGAGATGACTCTAGCAGTAAAGCTCTGCTATCGGCATGAGATTGGCACCTCTGTGGAGCTTTGCCGAGCGACCATGCAGTCATGAACTCAATGCTTGAGCCGAGAGCAACCAGGGAGCTGCCCAGAGAATTGCAGGCCTCGAGCGGGCTGCAGAGTAGGTACGAACGAAGCATTTGACTCATTGCCAAGCTTTGTGCTAAGGTTGAATTCTGGGTAGCACGTGTGAGTCCCGGATTGGTTCTCATGTCGCCCGCCGTCCAACGCGGATTCGATGTTGCGCGGTGTCACCACCAAAACCACCCGGAACGTTGCGGTCACAGGCTCGACAACCCTGATTCCTGCTGCCACACCTTTCCTCAAACCAGGCGCACGGTGCCCGTGACAGACTGCGCGTCTGAAATTCGTGCATGTGCGAGCCATGATGCAACTTAGAGTGAGCGTCGTAATAACATGAATGGTACAAGCAGAAAGGTCGATGGCTGTCTCGCCCTGCTTACACCACCAATACACCCCGCGGACGTGGGTGATCCATGTCGCGAAGCTCGAGAAGCCTGATTGTGACCAGAATCAACAACGTCAAGGTCCCCGCTGATGTCGAGGCCCATGAGGAGCCATGTCAGAATTCTCATGTTCCGGTGAAGTGATTGTCCATCTGTCGTGGACTCGTGGCTGTGGAGAAGATGGTCGTTTGGCGAAGCTAGCGCTAAACTTCCTTGGCGCGATCTTGCTTGGATTATACTCGGAGTCACAGCCTCACAACTTCGAGCGGTGCTCCACACAACAATGCCATCGCGCCAAGGCCAACTGCATTATTATTATTATTATTGCTGAGCGATAAGAGACACCGGTCACTCGCGGGGTAGCCCTACGTTTGTTAGCGAGGCTGTGCAGGGCATTCAATGTTGATACGAACTGGCGAACCGGTGGAGCGATGTCCACCCATGTCACCATGTGCCTTCCACATGGGGCGCAGCAAGCCTGAGGCACGGGCTCCCGGGCTCTCAGGCTCTACAAGGCAGCCATCCGTCTGTCAGCCAATCGTCTTGCTCCGAATCGACGACTCTCTGACTGCATTCTGGTGCCGCCGCGAAGCTATCGTTGACTCTTCACCATGGCGCTCCACCGTCCACACCATTGCCCGTCGCGTCATGCGCTGGCCGTGTGGCCTCGAGTCCGCGACATTCATCCAGGAGGCTGTGGCCCGTGGGTGCCTTGCGCGAACCGCTAGACCAACTGCTCCAAGTCTACCAGAGGCCACCATGCCTGTTGCCTTGCTGGGCTGAGCAATACTGCGACCAAGTGTGGGTTTTATATCTGCCTTCTTTCTTCTGCTCCTGCATTCGCATTTCTTTCTTCCAATAACATAACCCATCACACGAGACGAGTATTACCATTCGTCGCCTCCCGTGCTAGCTTGGGCACTCATCAGCACCCAATACTCCCATACTCCACTCAGACACGTTGGATTCGACCAGGAGATACAGCACTACCATATCACCTGACTCCGAATACCAATCGCCTCGCCGCTGGGCATACTTGGTCATTCGCAAGGCTACCAATACCCGGGTATATCTCAATATGCCTTCCCAAAGCCGGCCGCAATACCAGACCGTCGAGGTCCGGCCAGAAGGGTCAAGGAGGCATTCTAGCCTGGCTCCATCATCACCGATTCCCGGATCGCCAGGCAAATCCGTCCACTGGGACAAGGATTCCGTCGTGAAGGCGGCCACGCGACAACTCAAGCCAGTGGAACAATGGTCGCTCTACTACTTCGAGAGCCATGCTCGACAATGCCGTACTTGCCTCAACCCACTGGACGTCTACCAAAGCGGCCGGCATCTATGTGACACTGGCTACAGCTTGGCACAAGACGTCGCCGAACATGTTTTTCGACATGATGGTGTTGTGTATAGCTGTATCAAGGAAGATTACAAGCTTGTACCTGTGGAGCTGCCGGAGGGCTACTGTCAGACTGCGCAACTCTTGAGAGCCAAGGAGCGAAAACACAAGAAGCTGGGCCGACCCAAAGCGATCATCAGCCACGACTCCACTGGAGCGCCGCAGCCGGAAACTACCTATAATGATTGCGCGCGAAAGGAGGTCATCATCGAGCCGGGTCGGACTCCCAGACGACATAAGACAAAGCATAAGAACGCCGTCGTGGTAGATGATGCCGGCGAACAGCGGCAGCCAGCCCCTGCTGTTCAGGAACAGAAGGAGCGGCGAGGGTCTTCGCACTATGAAGATCTCAAGCGACGGTGGAAGGAGATTTACCTGGTCGAGGAACGCTATTCAGACCGAGAAAGGCGGTCCCGGCGCTACAGCTATTATGTGGATGGTTGCTAGCGATTCGAGGATGTTGTATACGTTGGCCATTGGAGCAGCAATGGCTCCTGGCGTCAGATTTGCACGCGGCGAGGAAAGGATACTTTCTTTCTCATGCATGATACCCACGACGGACTGACGAGGGCCCAATAACGTTTCATGTATCAACGACTTGACATCTTGACAGTTTGCAATGACATAATGCTGCTGCACCTTGGCGATATCTCCCAAGCTTCTTCCTGTCGATTGCCAAATTCACCTGTATCGCTTTACATTACACAGCTGCTGCCTTCTGCACCAGCGCGTCAGCCTTGCCCTCCAGATCCGAACCAGTGGCACGCTCAAGCACCACAACAAAAGCCCTCCGCTTCCTGACATCCTCGTCCTCACCAGCCAGATGCTTCGTCTCCAGCTCACCCCAATGCTCCTGCACCGCTTTCCACAACTCCTGCCCATCGCCCGGCAATCCCAACTTTCCCAAGCCCTGCGCCGTCCGATCGTCCACGAACGGAAATCCCGCAGTCCACAGCCACTGCACGCGCCGGAAGAAGATATCCAACCCCGTTTCGCCTAACCCCTTGACATTGGACCGGAGGAACTCGCGCTCCTTCTCCACATCCCTGTCACAGACCTCCCGAACCTCATTCAGCCGAGTGCCCTCCTCGTCATCGGGCGATGTGAACTTCTCCAGCACCACATCAGCGAACGCGCCCATCTGCTCCGCCGTCTTATCCCTGTGTTGCGTTCGCGCGTCCCAGACGGCTTGAAGATGCTTCTCGCGGCCTGCGTCCCGGACCGCTCTCGCGCTGCTGAAATGATACGGGGCGTTCAGGATCGTGCTGATGGTTCGCAGACCTAGACGGTGCGAGATGGGGCGCGAGAGGATGATGGCGGACAACAGCTCTTCGAAGGGGTTGAGCGCGCTGCCGCTGTAGGTTCGTATGTCGCGGGTGTCCTCGTGGCAGGTGATCTCGTCTTCGGGTCGGCAGAGGTCTTCGCAGCTCTCCGAGAGCATGAAATTCAATAGTTGTTGCTGGGATGGCTGGGACTTTGTCACGCCTCGTTCTGAATGTCGTGCGGCTTTCTGGGGCTCGTCGTCTGCCGCGCTCTTTTTGCGCTTGTGTCCTGCTTGGTTTGTACCATTGCTTTCATTCTTGACATCTAGCTGTGTGTTGGAGTCCTTCGCGACCTTGGACTCGGCTTTTGGCTTAGTTGTTCCCGTCTTGGGTGGCATCGTATCTGGCGCACGCGTAGTGAGGCCCTTGCGAAAAGACGTGATATTGACTGCAACGAAGGAAAAGACATGGACTGAAGAACCTACCGTGCTACCCACAAACTCACCTTCTCTCACATGCTTCAATCGTGATGTCAGAGGCCCAGCCTCTTGAAGATGGACCTCAAATAGCGCGGTCTTTGCAGACTGGTTCAAGAATCCGGCCCTGTCAGCTAGCCAGAAGTAAAAAACGCTCGCATGCGTGCTAGTGTAGGTGTGGCAGCATGTATGGATTACATAGTAGCCTGCACGTAGACCCATCTCGACGCGTAAGATCAATCAGGATATATACAAGCGCTACGCGCCTCCTGTCATACAATGGAAACCGGACGAGCCAAAGCGGCCACATGTTGGCTTAGCGGTATAATGGAGATCCCATGTTTCCTTGGCGACAGTAACTGCTGGACGTTTGCTTTTTGTCACTTTTGGATTCGCGGTTCGATTCCAGGTTCGTGATGTGAAGTCGAATGGAAGCCTTGAAATTTCCAATTATACAAGGATGGTTCGCGGTGAGTAATAAGAGAGGTCCGAGCTCGGCTTCACCTGCCAAGGCGCCCACGGCAGCTCTGGATGGCCGCATGTTTATATTAGATCGATCCATTATCCACAGCGCATGAGACGATAAAAGTGAGAATTGAGCTCCGCCTCAAACATCACAATGCTTCCGGCGAGCGCCTTGCGTGTCGAGAAACCGATCGCATGATGTTGAGTACAATGTTTACGGAGCAAGTAGACCCAGATACACATCCGCAGCTGCGACCCTGCAGCGGCTATGGCGAGGTACAGTGCCAAAGCAATTGTGGTATCATGAGCTCGATTGACGTCGAAGAGCCATGACTACCTGTCTTCCCTTTTGATGGGGGACGTCGTGGCGCCATACGTTGGAAGGCACGTAAAGCGGAGTGCTCTGCCCACTGAGATGCGGCATCATTCCTAAGCGAGGAGGCTTTCGTGCTCTGAAAATGCCGCCGAGGCCATTAGCGATGGCGACTTATACTCATTGTGCGTCTAGGGAGTCGAACGGCTTGAGCGTGAGTGCCTGTATTCAACTGGGCCATCAATGTGTGCTTAGCAGCTTGCGGATGCTGTATTCTAGGAGGCGCAGAAGATATTCGAACAGAACCCGCAAGTCCCATATAAAGCTGAATGGCTGTATGTCTCGATTCAGCTGGCTCAACTCGATGAACACTCACTCATGGTTCTTAGGAACGTATGCTTCGGAGGCTAGAGTTCGTTGCCCATTCTGTCCGACCGCCAACAACCCGTCCGACTGTAGCGGTACCCGCTTCAGGATTGATATGTGCTCTGTATGAGCGCAAATGCACCAGGAGGGCAGGCACACTGTGCATGGCACAGCTCTGGAGCTAGCACAGATGGTTCGTCGCATAAATTACAAGAAGCAGTTCAATCCATATCAGAACACAACATGGTCCTGCTTTGATTTCCGACACGGCTACTGCGACTCACGCATCATGAAAGGCGAGATTTTGGCACACGGGCGACGCCTCAATGCTGGGTGCATCCCCAGAGCATGGGTGTCAGCTACTCCGCCCTGAGGGACGCTAATCCTGCTCAACAGAAGATACTGCACTCCCCAACGAGCGCTCTCAATCGAGCATCGGGTACGAGCCACGACGAGTGACAGGACTCTCGCTGCCGTGAGGCTCGCTTCCAGCAGACAGTTCGAACGCACCCATCATCGTTGCGTGATCGTCCGGGATTGTCAGCTTTGATAGCACACGACCATCGGTAGCTGAGTTCGATATCATGGAGTGGCTTGCTCTGTGGACGAGCCATTCCGGGTTCTCTGCAAACCAACGATCCGTGTCTTCTAGGCTACGTCCTTTGGTTTCGACTACCAGGTAAAACACGAGTGGGACGAAGACCGCGTTCAGAAAGGCATAGATGAGATATAAGCCCCACTGAAGATGATGAATACCCGGCGGTGTTGTTTGGACGACCACGTAATTGAAGAGCCAATCGCATGCAGTCGCCAATGCTGCACCCTTAGTACGGGTTGACAGGGAGTTGACCTCGGCTGGGTATAGCCAGGGCACCGAGATCCATCCTGAAGAGAAGGCTGTGAAGTACAGCCAGATGAAAACTGTCGCCACAATTCCGGGCGTGTGACTATCGGGCATGGCCATGCCGACCCCGACGCCAATTGAAACACCAAGGAAGGCGATGGCCATGACTCCGGCACCATTCATCAGCAGGGGTCGTCTGCCGACTTTGTCGACGAACAATATCGACGCCGTTGTTGTCAGCCAAAAGCTTACTGCGTTGAATGTAGCGACGAGGCGGGCGGTCATTTGGGGAAGCCCAACACTCCGGTGCAACACAACTGGAAGATAGTATGCTAAGACCTGAGAGCGATGTCAGCTAATACGTGATATGAGTGCCCATGGAAGGTCACGTACGTTGATCCCAGAGAGCTGTTGGGCCACTTGAAGCATCATTCCCAACAAGACGCGGCGTGTGGCGATTCCTCCCTTGAACAATTGAGCCCATGAGCCTTGCGCGGCTTGCTCGGCTCTGACAGAGCTACGAATCTGTTCGTATTCGTCTTCGACATCGTGGTCGCTCAGCAGACTCAGGACATGCTTTGCTTCTTCATCTCTCTTTCGTGCAAGGAGCCAGCGTGCTGTATGTAATGAAAGGTTAGCTCGATGGAAACCATCATGGTTCTGTCAGTGGCGGGGAACCTTACGACTCTCGGGCAGCAGCGGCACCATACTCAGGATGATGGCGACAAAGATCAGTTGAATGCCAAGAGGAAATCTCCATTGAGCCTCGGTGACCAGGCCACTAAACGCAAGTGTGATCACGTTCGACATCACGAAGCCGAGCACATTGACGGCCATTTCCTGCACTACAGCCTTGCCCTTCGCGCTCTGATGCGAAGTCTCAACGTGCCATACCGGAGCAGTGGCTGTATTGCCTCCATTGCCTATTCCAGCAATGAGTCGACCCCAGACCATGGCTGTCATGTTGTGACAGGCCGTCTGCACGATGATGCCGGCACCCATCTAAACGGAGCCATTAGAGTCCACGTGGATCTCGAGCGGGATCAAAACTTTGATTGTACGCACGATAATGGTGAAAACTATGAGCATACGTTTCCGGCCAAGTTTCTCGCCCACGAGAAGGGTCAGCAGGGCTCCGAAGAAGCAGCCCAAATCTGAGAGATCTATTAGCCGCGGAATCCCGCCCGACACGTGGCGACAATAAGGGGTGCTCATCAGGCCTGGGGCACTCACATACCGTACACGCTGGTGACGAAACCCTGCGCCGCCGGGGAGGGATGGTCAAAGTACTCGAGAAAGTCATCGCCGACGATGATGCCTCCAAAAACTCCTTGCTGTGGCGTGGGATTTTGATTAGCTCGAGTCCAACGCGCTGGTATCTGCAAAGCTTTCATCACACCTCGTAGCCGAAGAGAGCCATCACAGTGCCAGCTGCAATCGAGATGGCGGTGTGGTATGCCCAAGACGTCTTGAACAGAGTTCGCGCACCGAATGCGGATTGAAACCGAGCATCGTGGTCGGTCTGAGTCGGCGCTTGTAAGTTGGTGTCTGTGCCCTCGTCGAGTTCCGTGTCCAGGTCCTGTAGAGGCTTGTAAGACATCTTGTGAAATAATGGGGGCCGGTGTGGCCACAGTAGGGATCAAGTGACAGCGCCGACGAGCGCTTGCATGCTGGATGAGATCAAGAAGCAGTGTCACGCAATCGTGGTCCTCAGGAACCGATGCATTATTATTATAATTGTTGGCTTCTCGTGACTGTGTGCGAACGTAAGGTACTGTATGTAGAAGTCCCTATCGACGGATCAAGGGGCTTGAGGGAGGTGATGCGCGTCATGCACGGGCCGGAACCTCCTCCTCGACACGTTTCATTATTGCGAACGACTGGAAGCAGCCATGATGAGCCCTCATCGTCTCGTCTCTCCTGTCATCCCTCTACGCTGGATGCAGTAGTAGTGCTCATACGGTATTGCTGCAAATGATCTCACACGCCAGATAATAAGGGTTCCATCAGCCGGCTGGCTGTGGGGCTCCTCAAGGTTAAGGTAACGTGGCAAGCATAACCATGCTACACCGACATAGGGTCCAGCCAGCCAGCCATACCGCGCCTTGGGCCTCCAGTCTATTGGATTCAGCCTCAGTGTCCAAGCACCAGTAATCATACCAAGACAACCACCGGCAATAGAGCTGACCAAACGCTGGGACCGGCAACAGACTTCCAAGCTCGGATACAGCACTGGACCTTAGCCTCCCACGTCTGTAGTACCTTATATGTACCTATTGTACGTAGCTGCGGCGTCCTAGTAGATCACCTCGACGATTAAGTTTTGGCCGATTGTTTCTGGGCGTAAAGAGCGGCTTTTGTGCTCCAAAGGGGAAACCCAGATATCGTCAAGGAAGGCCCTGTCACTCACGGATGTAGGAAGCACAATCTCACATCCCACGTCTCGCCATAGCCCGAGGGTACTAGTGGATGTATATATGTATATGTCTCTCGACGCTCACCCGGGGTGCACACCGACTCTCTTTCGTAGGTGTATAATATAGTGTGTGAGTCTCGCGATCCCCTTTGGCCCCCGTCGAGCATCATGACGACAGAAAACCTCGACGCCGTTGTGGTCGGTGCCGGCTTCTCAGGCATCTATCAGATCTGGAAGCTAGAGCAGATCGGCCTGACCAACAGTGTTGTGATTGACCGAGCGGGAGGTGTTGGTGGCACCTGGTACCATAATGTCTATCCAGGCGCCATGTCCGACACAGAGAGCTTCGTCTACCGTTACTCCTGGGACAAGGACGATCTGAAGACGTGCCCCATGAAGGACACTTATATCAAACAACCAGAGGTCTTGGCATACCTGGAGGGTGTGACGGAGCGGCACAATCTGCGGAAATATATGCGGTTCAACACGGAAGTGCAGGCGGCTGAATGGCACAACGAGGATCAGCGATGGCACATTAATCTCAATGACAACGAGAAGATGACAGCCAGATATCTCATCACTGGGCTGGGACTCTTGTCGACCACGCACTGTCCAGACATCCCGGGCATTGACACCTTCAAAGGTGACATCTGCCACAGCGCCAAATGGCCAAAAGACTATTCACTCGAAGGCAAACGCGTGGGCGTCCTTGGCTGCGGCTCATCCGGCGTCCAGATTATCACAAACATCGGCGACAAGGTCAAGTCGCTGACTTGCTTCCAACGCCATCCCCAATACTCCGTCCCCTCGGGTGACAAGCCGATCACACCCGAACACCGAGGCTGGCTCAACGATAACTGGGACAACATCCAGCAATCCCTCCGCAACAGCGTCGTAGCCTTCGGCTTCGAGGAATCGCACGTCTCGTACCACTCCGTCGACGCAGCGGAGCGCGAACGCATCTTTCAGGAGGCCTGGGACAAGGGCAATGGTTTCCGCTTCATGTTCGGGACCTTCATGGACATCACCACCGACGTCGAAGCGAACGAGGGCGCCTGCGACTTCATCCGCCGAAAGATTGCGCAGATTGTCAAAGATCCGGAGAAGGCGAGGAAGCTGCAGCCGCGTGATTTGTATGCGCGCCGGCCGCTGTGTGATGGCAATGCGCGAAATGGGGCGAGATATTTTGAACAGTTCAACCGGGAGAATGTGGATATTGTGCTTTTGGGCGAGACGCCGATCGAGAGGATGGAGGAGGAGGGGGTGAGAACGAGTGACGGCAAGTTGCATGAGCTGGACCTCTTGATACTGGCTACAGGGTTTGATGCCGTGGAGGGGAGTTACAATCGGATTGCGATCAAGGGGAGGAACGGACTTACGCTGAAAGAGGCTTGGGAGCCTGAAGGTCCGAAGAGTCAGTTGACATCTTTCCATGCTGTTGTGGGTGATTCTTCAGCCATACTGACGCTGGCCGCTAGGTTATCTTGGAGTGTCGGTTCCAGAATTCCCGAACCTCTTCATGATTGAAGGGCCGAAGGGACCATTCGCCAACTTGCCTGTTGCGATCGAAGTCGGGGTCGAGTTCATCACTGATGCGATTGCGCGGGCTGAGCAGAGTGGTCATCCAACACCTGTTGAAGCCACGCATGACGCGGAGAAGGAGTATGTGGCTCTATGTGAGAAGCTGGCTGCTAATAGCTTGTTCTGGCAAACTGCCGTGCGTCCTTCTGCGATTGTTTCGAGATCGGCGGATCGTCGCTGACAGCTCAGCAGAACAACTGGCTCTTTGGAGCCAACATCCCGGGCAAGAAGCGCTGCTTGAGATTTTATTTCGGCGGCTTGAAGCATTATCGTGAGCACTTGGCTTACGTGGTGGATAATGGGTACGTAGGCTTCAAGCCATTTGTCTGAGCGTGGTTGCGGCAGGCGGACAGTGCGGACGTGCTGCGACCCTCGTGCTTCAGTCCATGTCAAGTCATCTTGCGGACAGAAAGAGATGGTCATCCAGCCCCCTGGCATTTTGGATATGCAGCCCACGCCATCCAAAAAGTTTTGTAGTCGTATGCTCAGTGGAGATGGGAACCTTAGACAAGCCAACCTTGAAGAGAGAGCAGACGGGACCAGTCCGTCCTCGGTCGTACCGCTGCCGTCGCCCGAGGAACTCAAAGTCAGCCAGCATCATAGGCGGCACGTGACGGCCTGGAAGATCCGCGCCCGGGGCTTGCTGATGAGGTGTCTCATCCCCCTTCCAACAAGTCGCACCCAAACCAGAAAACACACACCGCTCTATCCTTGCCTAGGGGACCCTGTGCCTGTTCTCGAGTCACGTCAGACGCAAACGTCACTCACACACCTTCAAGTCCCCTCCCCATAATTCTAGCCCACTAGCGGCAGTCAGCTACCTGCATACCCGAACAGCTCCCCATCGAGTCACAAGACGATAGCTCCGTGAATGGGCTCAACGGGCCTGACTTGACCACGACCACCGCCCATTCAACCATTGTCACGGGGGTCTGTCCTGCATCTGATCGGGAGAGGGATCTGTACTTGGCTGCATCGCTTCAAGAGCTTCGTTGCGTTGCTCGGCGCGTTCATCTCGACTTCGCAAGGACGCCGCGGAGGAGAGCTTATTAGGCGAGCTTGCTTGCTTCACAACACTTCCAGAAGTGCTTGCTCGAGATTCATACCTGATAACATTGTGGTTTCCCGGAGTCTTGTCAAAATTAGTCGAGACACCAGAATGGCCTTTCCGAACTAGGCGCGCCCTAGTCATCCATCAGGTGTGCAGCTGTCGCGTACCGTCAAAGGACGGTCCTTCTGTGACCTACGACACCTGCTCCCTCCTCGACCACGCAACATCGCACTCTGATCAAGCCACAACACATCGCGTTATCATGGCGTCGACGTCAAGCCGCCCCTGCACCTACATTTGTCCGTCGTAACAATCGCCCATCTTAGGCCGACGACTCACGATTACAACTACATCGACAGCGGAGGACTCTTGGGTCGTCTCAGACCGCCAGGCTAAGACCGTCCAACGAATCGACGGATCCGCTAGCCGCAACCAGCGGAGAGCGTTGTGAACGTCTGAAGAATTGCGTCGCCATGCACCAACATCCACGGCCGTCGCCGCGGTCAGCTTCGGCAGCTAGCAATCCCGCGACGAATCCAGAGCGCACGAACAACAGCAGAGAACAGCCGCCGCTGCGGTCGAGATCGAGTGTCGATCTGGCTAGTTACACTGAAAGAGCTGGAGGAGATGGTGGTGATCAGAGAAGAAGAGGGAGGGCGGAGAGCTCTGCTGGAGCTGGAGGCAGAGAGACGACAAAGTTGAATCAGATCGTGCAGGTGAGTGACCTCTCGTCGATCGCATCTCTGGGTGGCGGTTTGGGGGACAGGGCTACAGCCGGTATTGCAATGAAGTAGTGGTCAGTTGTTGATTCGGAGGTACGAGGTCATCGTGCGCTCAGATAGCAAGTTGCAGTGGCTGGTGCAATCATGGTCACGGTGTTAAGTAGCAGAATGCATCATCTCCAGGCTTGAGAACGCGACAGGAAGCATTCGGGACGCGTTGATGGCAGATAAGCCTGTGGAACGTTGCACAGCTTCAGGATGATGAGCGACGGCAGTACTAGCATTCAGCTTTGATCGTAGAGACTGACCGGCGTGCACAGAACTTCCACACGAAAGCAGCTCTCATGATATGTTCCGCGCGTGCGCATTTGCCACAGACGTACAATCGGAATGGCGATATCAAGGAGAATCGATGGGTGAGTTAATCTTTTCCAGTTGTCTTTCGTGTTATTCTATATCATAAATTTTGTGATATCCTTGGCTTCCATGCGGCTTGGCGTGGCTCCCATAGGGGGCGCTGTTCTGGATCTTGGAACCGAGGCTCGTGATCACCATAACATGTGGTCAAGTGGCCGATGAGATAGGCCGCGGTGGATGAGCTGACCTAGCAAATATGTCCTATCTCCGCATTCTATAGCGGACATGGCTGGATGAAAGCTCGCAGGTCGCACGCCGATTCTTGTTTTCGATAAGATCCGGATGCGAGCAAACCAAATTGGGGAAAAGCGCATAGCAAGGCTGCACTGCATCTCAGGATCGAAATGATGCTTATGAGAGAGACCAAGCCATGAATAGCTATCGGGCTCGCACCAGGACTTTATCGGATTATTCCCTCGGCGAGACAGTCAACGAGAGATGCTTCCTCTCCAAGCATCGGAAAGATAAGAGCTCGTGGCAATTGGCTAGACTGCAGGTCGCGTTACTGGGCAGATGTGATGGAGCGTGAGGGTAATATCTCATAATGGCTGGAGCAACGAGCCTTGGCTTGACTCGACGTTCTCGGCAGCGGACGGAGTCTATGTCAAGCTCCACCACAATAGCCTTCTTGCTGCATTGCGCAACGGAACGTGACCGACGACATTATTCTTCTGGACTCATGACAAAGGGCTGCCGAGAGTTCGAACCTAGCATGGCGTAGTGAAAGAAAAGTCCCGCGCTAGAGCTGCAGCCCATTTCGAGAAATAGCCGTTAGTCCAGAGGCTTAGCATTGGTGATGGGATAGATGCTCGATTGGCCTCAAGATTTCGGCATTGTGGAAGAGCCGGTCATGAGCGCGCTCCACCATCAGTGCTCTGAGATCGCTGTTCAGTGCTTGCAGCGTCTCAGGCATTAGACTGGCATGCTGAGATGATAGCCATAATGCACTGTGCCCACAGCACGGCCGAGGAGGCTTTAATCGTGTGCGTAGAAAATTTGCATCAGCTCGTGGCCCAATCGGGAGGAAAAGTGGCGTCCATTCCCCACAAGAGACGTCTCTGAAAGGGTGTTGTGTGGAGGACGGCCGATGCTCTTGTGATCGGCCATTGAGCTGTATGGCATGGCATTGCATCTTGCGTCGTTTTATCGCACATGCTGGCTGTCGTTGTCACGTTATGGCGGCGTCACTGATTCGCTGAATGCCGGACGGTCATAACTGCGTTCGTCATTGCGCCATCTGTACGCTGCTGCACATCTGTGCCTGGCTGCAGAAGGCGCCATTGCATCGATCCGATCCAGGCTCGCTCACAGAATCATTTTCGTCCAGATTCGTGGGTAAAGGTCAAAGGGGCTTTCTGCTTTCGCGGCTGCCTTGACTTCGGAGCGGCCTCTCATGTCCTCGCCCTGCAATGGAGGCCAACCTGAAGATCGAACGAGTCTCGACAGACGTCAAAACAGGTCTCAGAATGGTCACACGATGCTCGGCTGTCGTTCGAAGAGGAGAGCTATATCTGCAATTCGCGCTCTACCAGCAAATTCGGCCCGGAGCCGCACAAGATGGTGCTTGCTGAAGTAATACCAGTGATTGTGTGACCGACGCAGCTCTTGCCTTTGCGTTGCGCATATGCAGAGGAGCTTCCCTGTGCCTAGCAATCTACGCGTTGTTGGCATTGATCGATCATTGTCACACTTGGACAGCTTGGAAGCCCTTCCTAAGGTGCTCGTGCTGGACCATGCCTGAAATTCGATCCTGGCGGTGCTAGGCCTTGCTGGTGCTAGCTGTTGGACGATCGACGACCAGAATTCTTGCACCCATCATCTCTTCCATGGGCTGCAGACGGCGAACTGCGCCCGCTTTGCTGCTGCTACTCAAGAGCACCAAGAATGTGGCGGGAAGCATGCTGTTCACTGTCAAGGGCCGTCGATGATGCTGCCCCTTGGTGCTTTTGGCATTCTGCCAGGCTTGCCGGTGCAATCCTTCGGTGCTTGCTGGCCGATCCATTCCACTGCTTGCGATGCGAGCTGTCTGCTGGACCATCGGACGGCCAGGACTGCGTCTTTTCGACATTGCTGGTGTTGTCTCTATAAGGCACAGGAGCTGCCGGCTGCGTGCCTCTCTGCTTGCCGTGCTAAGGCATCTCCAATAACCTAGTGTTTGCTTTGCTCTTGCTGTTTGGCCTGATGTTGCCCTTTGTCCTCGCTCTTGATGCACCTTGCACGTGCTGTAGCGCTTGCTCTGGCATAGGCTGACGTCGTCTGATAGTTTAACATTGTCATGGACGATACTGACGCCCTCCTCGACGATCTGGCGGAGTGGAAGCGGCCTGACCTCGTCGAGAGTCGGCCGCAGCCCATGATCATTGAGGTATACGTCGATACGGCAGGCTTGAGCTCGAACCAGGCGCTGGTGTTTGTCGACGATGCTGGTAAGCGTTGGGACGTTTGTGATGCTCTTTCCAGCAGCTCTACCGCCTCTAGCCCCCGACCGCCGAACAGAAGCGGCGGCAAGGGGTCTGAGGTGGTGTTGGAGCGCTGGACGGTCGAGCTAGGCGACAAGGCCGGCTACTCTGCGGAAGAGTTGAATGATCAGCTTGCCAACGTCTATAAGAAGGGGGTGGTGCTCTTCCGGTCGCTTTACACGTTCCTGCACTTCTTGCCTGCATGGAAGCTCTATCGGCGTTTCGGGCGACAGCCCGGCAATGGCCACAATTTGCGGCTCAAATATCGCATTACGGAAGGAGGCATTGACTCCGGAGGAAGCAGCCAGGGTCTTTCGACATCACGGGCGCCCAAGGACTCATTATACGCTCCTCTGTGCCCATCTGAGCTCGCCACCAGCCTCACCACCAGCACCACCGACCCAGCACACTTCGTACGACACCATGTCATACCTGCTCTACATTGTCCTGCTGGTCCTCTTCATATTCGAGCGGATTACAGACTTTCTGCCGAGATCCGCGTCGTGGATTCTGAGGCGCTGCTTTCCTCGCGATTCCTAAGCCGCGACCAAGGCCTACCACCAACCCTCGCCGCCCATCAGCTCGCGCGCGCCGGCGGCTCACTTCCAGCGGGTGCACGAGCATCACGAACATCCTCATCAGCGGCGTCACAAACAGCATCACGAACACAATACGGAAGTGCGGCCGAGTCACGGACCACAGCACGGCAGCCTAGAGCGTTATTAGGGGCTTACGGCAGTCTGGGCACATTTCACGGGCGAGGGGCAGACATTGGGAAGAAGGAGTCACTATCAGAAATAAAACACCATCACATCACTGGAGACCCAGACGACGAATACGAGGAAAGAGCAAGCATGGATCGCCTCAATCGAGTGGCCAGAGATGAGCTCGGCCGTGAGATTCTTCCAAGCAAGGACGGGGTCCGCAGAGAGGCTCTGGGCAGCTCGCCGTCATCGTCTTCTTCGTCGAACCGCATCAGGCCACGCAATGAGCCGATCCGCTTCAACGGCAAGTCGCCATTCAAGGCCGGCTCTCTAGGCGACGCCGAATTCGAAGCTTCATCGCCCCGCTCTTCTTCTGCTCAGAGCGGCCGTTCGCCTACCCTTCCGCCCACGCTGGCACATTACTCTTCCTTCGGCGTCTCTTCCACTGGTTCCGGGCCTTCATCAATCCCTCGCGACAAGCGTGTCTCGCTGAACACGCTACCGCAGCAGGCCCTTCGTGCTCCGGGTGCGGCTCCTCTATCGACGGACACCGCCATCGCCTCCTCCGGCTCGTCCTCGCCCAAGCCAGCCCCCGTCCAGAGATACTCGTCGTCCTTCGCCAACCGCCCGCGCCGCCAACACTCCACCTCTGGCTCCCAGGCCACTGGCCGCGGCTCTGCTGGTTCCGCCTCCTCGTCCGCCCGCAACTCGGCTTCAGACGCCGGTGCTGCTGGAGCCCAGTCGGACGAGGAGAGCATCGCAGAGTTCGTGCGGTTGCTGGAGGGGTCGGCGGTCAAGAACCACGCCCTGACCCGGCCCAGCAGCCGCGGGAGCCAGGTGGTGAACCTCTCTAAGTACTCGGCGCTTAGAGACGGTGGCGTCGGGGCCCTCGCCGATGAGATGAGTGCGTCGAGCCTCATCAACGCTTCGTCGACGCCGCCAAGCCGGCGCTTGAGCAATGTGCCCGGCTTGAGCACGTCGTCGTCGCCGTCGCGCGGGGCCCTGGCGCACCAGCCGCATGTGAGGAGCAGGCTGAGCGCGCAGAGCATCGTGGAGGCGCGAAGCGGGGAGGTGGAAGAGGAGGAGGAGGAGGACGATGAACTGCCGTTCATCTTCCGACAGGAGGATATTTGAGTGGCGATGGGAGGAGAAGTCCACGAGAGCATCATGTATATATTTAGCGTGGCGTTCTGGAGCATGATAGACGATGACAAATCATTGTTTATGCTACAAAAACATATCAAAGTGCACACCAACAACACCAGGAATCGAAACTCAAATGGAACGAACCATGTCAAATGACAAAAGCAAGAAACCCCACACACCCGAATAAAGATGTCAACAGACCAGACCAAGGAAAGATAACACAGTCGACACAGGCAAGTCATTCAGAATGGGATAGAAAGCAAGCCATGACCGAGATACTAGGCGCAGATCCAGAGCGACTTGGTTCAGTATCAGAAGATGAAACGCGGGCTATTCATACAGATTGATGATAGACCACGAAGTTCCCATATGCTATACCTTGCAGCACGCTCGCTCTCCCCGAGAAATCATCAGGATCGTGTTCCCAAAATGACCACATAGAATTCCATGCTGCCAATATCGACAACAGCACTCCACCTTTGGTCATCGATCACACCTGGAAGTCGGCGGAGCCACCGTGTGACAGCGCAGATACACCGACGGGTCCGAGCAACTTGACCCACGAGTAGGCTGGCCATTACCGAACACCTCGAATCTGCAACGGGAAGCGCGAAGGAGCATTCGCCGCCTTGGTCAAGGCTTAGCATGCTCGCGCAGATAGGCAAAGGTCAGACGTTCTTTGTGACGACAACGAAGTGGCTAGATTACCAAGCTGGGAGTTCTCCGTCAGTTTCCCGTTTCCCCGTCGGGCATTGGGCAGAAGGTCGAGCATACCATTCATTCGTAGTATGGTCGATGATCGATCCCCGCTATAAGACTGACAAGAGATCCAGTTTCCTCCATCAATCGTGTTGGGCACAGTATTCGACATGACACGTCTATACGAGAACGTCAATCAGCAGCAACTGCAAGAGGATGCAGATCGATCTTTGCTTCACTATGGATCAGCGTTCCATCCAGACATCATCACGTATGCGGAGGGGCAGTGGATCGAGACTGCCTCTGGGCATCGCATGTTAGACTGGACCTCTGGGCAGATGGTGAGTCTTGCTTCCTTTACGCCCATACCAGGGCTAACCACCTCACAGTCAACGTTGATCGGGCACAGCCATCCTGAGATCGTCAAAGTCGTTTCGGAACACGCTGCACAGCTGGATCACCTTTTCAGCGGCATGCTGAGTCCGCCAGTCATTCGTGCCGCGAAGCGCCTGACGAGTCTGACTCCCCCTGGCCTGGACAAGGCCGCCTTTTGGAGTACCGGCGGGGAAAGCAACGAGGCAGCGATTCGCCTGGCCAAGTTCTACACCGGGAAGTTCGAGGTCGTCGGTCTGGCTTCGAGCTGGCATGGTGTCACTGGCGCTGCTATCGCTGCGCAATATCATGCCGGACGAGCAGGCTACGGGCCCAATGTGCCCGGGAACTTCGCCCTGCCCACCCCGAATGCTTACCGTTCGATCTTTCGCAAGCCAGATGGCTCCTACGACTGGGAGACTGAGCTCGACTATGGCTTTGGCTTGATCGACAAACAATCCTGCGGCTCGCTCGCGGCAGTGATTCTCGAGCCCATCCTTTCATCGGGAGGCATGCTGGTGTTGCCGCCTGGCTACCTCCGAGCCGTGAAGAGGCATTGTGAGCAGAGGAGCATGCTTTTGATCGTGGACGAGGCGCAGACTGGCATCGGCAGGGCAGGCGACATGTTCGCTTTCCAGCACTTCGCCGAGGATGAAGGCGTGGTTCCGGACATCTTGACACTGAGTAAAACGCTGGGCAACGGCTTGCCATTGAGTGCGGTCGTCACGAGTGACCGTATTGCCAGCTACGCCAAGGACAATGGTTTCTTGTTCTACACTACGCACGTCAATGACCCCATCCCAGCAGCAGTCGGAGACAAAGTGCTCGAAGTGGTCGTTCGCGACGATTTAGTTGGCAATTCACGCCGCATGGGCGAGAAGCTTCAACACGGCCTTCGCAAGTTGGAATCGAGATACGGCTGCATTGGGGATGTCCGCGGCCGTGGTCTCATGGCCGGTCTGGAGATCGTGGCAGACCGCAAGACCAAGGTGGGTGCTCCGGACGTGGGTGCAGCGGTTGGAAAGAGGATGATGGAGCTGGGTCTGTGGGCGCAGCTGGCTACGATGGCTTCGTTTGGCGGCGTTTTCAGGATTGCCCCGCCGATTACCGTGACAGAGGATGAGTTGGAGCGTGGGCTGCGCATCATGGAGGAGGCGTTTGCGTCGACGTCGGGGACTATGCCTTTGTACCCGCGGCCTGATGTTAGGTAGTCAGGCGGAGGCTATCAGCAGATTGTAGCTCTTTGTAGCGGACACGACCGTCACCGCTTGAATAGATGGAGATGGTCAAATGGTGCAATATTCGGTCTCCCGTCAGGACCAGGGCGAACTCCCCTGAAATTCGAGAGGTGATGATCTGTCTTGGTCTTGGCCTTTCCGACGGAAAGCAACCACTTTCCCGCGCATCTTCACTCATGCACCTTGAGCCCGTTCTCGTCGAACCAATGTGACAACGACCATGGACGGCTCGAACATACCCGCGCCTGGCTCGGCCACAAGGCCATATCGCTCGCACAAAATGCCAGCCTGCGACTTGTGCCGCCAACGCAAAAGTGAGCACATCACTCCGAGACGGCGTACTGTGTGGATGGCCTCATGACTGAAAGTCCATCATCATCGCAGTCCGCTGTCATGGCGATCTAGCAGGTCGGCCGTGCCGATTCTGTCGCGAGCGCGACCTGTCTTGCCAGTTCACCACTGCTGCCAATGGATCTCCAAAGGCACATCGCGAACCACGTCGGAAACGTAGACGGCCTTCGCCAGAGGCATTGGAGATGCACCGACCGGCGGATGGCTCGACAGTGGAACTGGCACACTATCCAAGTATCTCAGGAACGTCTCCCACAGAGGCTTCCGTTCTAATGAACCCGACCATGGCCGAGGATATACAAGTCCTTGAGCACTACCTGGCGTCTGAAGAGCGCCGCAACGCGCCGACGACAACGCCCTACAATCTCATCTCGAATACAGCTGGTAAGTCGATCGTCTATCTGAATGTTCCCAAGCGGCGAAAGGGGTTACGCCCGGAGACAGTCCAGCCCGGAGAGACGCAACGGGAGATCCTTGAGCATGTGCTGGGACCGCACAAATCCGAAGTCATCAGACTGTAAGTCACAGCAGTGTGTGGCTCTTGGCGATGGCCTTCAGCGCTGAGATCAAGCAGATACTTTCAGCATGTCAATCCCTGCTTCCCGGTCGTCGACGAGAAGACGTTCAACGACATGTGGCATCGTGACGAACGCAGCGTTTCGTCCACTCTGATGTGTGACATCTATGCATCAGCCCTCGCTTACTGGCAGAATTCAACGGCTTTGCGGCACAATGCTCGACCTGACATGGCGTTCGTGTGGAATCAGGCTGTCGCGGCCTTACAGGAGGACTTCATGGCGCCGACCATCTCGACGGTCCATTCCGCCCTGCTTGACCTTGTGGGCAGGCCTATCGGCCAGACGACGGGCAACATCGCCAACACTGGGCGCACGATCACCTTAGCTCACAGTCTGGGTCTCCATCGAGATCCGACCTCGTGGAAGATTACTGTTCATGAGAAGCATATTAGGATACGGCTCTGGTGGGGTGTATTGATCCACG
This sequence comes from Teratosphaeria pseudoeucalypti, assembly GCA_013403795.1. NCBI lineage: Eukaryota > Fungi > Ascomycota > Dothideomycetes > Mycosphaerellales > Teratosphaeriaceae > Teratosphaeria > Teratosphaeria pseudoeucalypti. The sequence goes on along the minus strand of JABBMZ010000115.1, from coordinate 17,822 downwards.
ACCACTGGTCTGCGCTGGCCCACGGTATCCCTCCGAGCATCCATCGACCAAATTATGATGTCCCCCTGCCCGAATTGAATGCTCTCTCAGGCCTGCTCCCGAGTGACGAAAACCGGCAAGCCGCAGCCTCTTTTGTCCATCTGTGCTCCCTGACGCAGATACTGGGCCAAATTCTGCCCGCGGTGTATGCACTGCATACTGAGCCACAGGAGATATGGCGTAGTATCCGTCGTTGGGAATGCGCAATGGATGAATGGGAGGATAAGCTCCCGAACAACCTTCGCCAGGCCACTAGTTCGGAACCCGATGTGCCAAATGGATCCAGCAATCTGTGGTTCTGCTTCATGTCGGTCAAGCTGCTGATCTGTCGTCTTGCATTCAAGGTGACTCCCTACCCTTGCAGTGGCGCGAGAGCCATGTGACTAATCGTATACTTTGTAGATGTGCTCCAGCACCCCGGCAGGAACGAATCCAGAAGCGAAGCAATACCGTCTAGCAATGCTCCGCGACGCCGCCTGCGTCCTCACTGACTTCGCTCTCAGCCTCAGCGACGCGCAACTGCGCGAATTCTGGTTGCCATGTACGTGAACTTCTACATAACCGTGGACTGCGCTGACTCCGAGGGCCAAAGACACTGCTTATCTTCTGGTCTCCTCGACCACCATCCTCCTGCGAACGACCGTCGAATCCGCAGACTTGCCAACCAAGCAATCTTGCGCCCAGAAACTCATGAAGCTCCAAACCCATCTCCGTCACGCGCAATGTGCCGGCTGGGATGTGGCAGACTTTTGCATCGAGAGGTGCCAGCGACCCATCGAAAGGATCGCAGCCGCGATGGGTGTGAATGTGGATGCGAGTCGTGGGAATGACGGCCGCAATCCAGATCCCATACAGTTTGATGGCGTCCTGGAAGATCTAGATGGCTTCAATGCCAGCGGTCAATCGTTTATGGATGCGGATCTGCTGCTTCCGGTTGACGCGCTTGATGTCCCTTGGCAGTCTCTCTGGGACAATATAGAGGGCGGGACAGATGGGTCCACGGTTTTATAGCCACTGTTCACGACAAAATGCCTGGTCTGCCATGTAAACCGTTCCAAACCCAGTTTATTTCCTGCAACCATAGTAACCATCAGATCTCAACCTCCTCTCACACCCCCTACGGGTGCCACAACCTCGATTCCATTTGCTGGCCGGTCCTCCCCACCGCCGTCCAAACACAGAGCAGGTCTGGGGCGCACAACATTGATCGTTCCGGTAGCACCTTTCCGGCTCGAGGCCAGGGATTACCGATGATACGAGGCCGTCGAATCCAGATCCTGAGCCGAGACGGGACCCTCAAGACTGGCTGGGACTGTAGGACCGGGGATCCAGACGCATTTCCATCACAGTCGCGTATACCCTCCGTTAGCCGGATTCATGTCAAAGAACCTCGTCTGTCTGGGGGTAGGACTACTGGCGCACCACTACGCGACAAGATGGCCGGCGCTCTGCTCAACTACCATGACCGCTTTGCGCTGCGCGGTCTGGCGAACCGCTGACAAGTCGCCCATCGTGAGACGAGAGATGCAAGGACGAATCGACGTATACTCATACAGGTTGATGAATCATGAAGCTCTCATTCGCTACACGCTGCAGCACACTGGTCTCCCAAAACTCCACGCTACCCATAATAGATAGAGATATCAACCATACCACCTCGCATTGCCTACAGCCAACCGCTGACCGAGCCGACACCGCGCTCGCTGATTATTGATCGCGCAAGGACCTCGGCGGGTGCGGGAACCCCTTGATCGTAGATATATTGCCATATGTCAAACAGGAGAGGCATCCTAAACCTCCTGCTGCCCGATCGCGCGCAAGACGCTCCCGACGTACGGACCAAGGACTTTCGGGGCGACGGTCAGGGCGAAGAATAGCCGCTCGCGAACTTCGTCGTTGACGACTTTCTGCATTAGGTTGCTGCCTCCCTCTTTCCCAGATTTGATCAGGCCGTTGCTGCCGCTTGCCAGACTATTATCATGCGGCTGCACGGCTGGCACAGAGGTAGATGCAGGCGCAGGCATGAATTTGACGATGTTCCTGAGCACAAGCACCGCACCGAGAGGCACGCCCGCGGCGTCGTGTTTCTCGTCGACGAGGAGGTCGTAGGTCACGCGCTCGCCTGAGATGGGTTGGCGCACGGAGGAGGGCGTGAGGTTGTGTTTCGCGGCGTCCGTGGTTGAGGTGTCTGGGAGATGTGTTTGGATGTGCCTGACGAAGAGAGCCGTTCGGGGAATTCCCGTTTCCGGTATGTTAGCGTCGAAAAAGTCCCTCGAGATGCGATTGCAGGCGCCCCACCTGCATGCGTACATGGTTTTGTCGGCGGCTGCGAAGTCGAATTGCTGGCTGATGTTTCTCTTCGCTGGAGCGCTGCTGCCTTTTGGTGTGGAGTGGCCGTTCGCCATGGCGCTGGCGGGTCGGCTTGACGGGATCGGCGTAGGGTCAAGATCCATCTTATCTTCGGCAGCATGCGCCTCCATGCTCTTCTGCGGCATGTGCAGGTGATCCTTCAGGACGTGCTGCAGCATTTCTTCGCTGTGCTTAAACCACTCGCCACATTCCTCTTCCCTCATGACCGGTCCCGATTGTACCCCTGTGATTGGGTCTCGCTGGGGTTCCACATGTTTCGGGACTTTCCAGCAGCACTTGACCAGCTCCTTGCCCTTCTCGCTTGCGCTGCCTCTGCCTCCTGACAATAGCCCGGTATCGACTGGCACCTTGCGAGAGCGGATGCCTTTGATGACGTACTTACTCGCAGCCGCAACCTGTGCAGTGGCTCCAGCAAAGGTGTTGCTAACATTCTTAATGAAGTCGCCTGCGATGAGATGAGGATGCGTTATCTGGTACGGTGCAAAGGTGCGCTGATAGCTCTGCCATAGTGATATCTGAGTCATCTCTGACTCCTTATCGGACATGAAGCACATGCGCAACCATTCTGAAGAGCGTTCGGGCTCGTCAAGCTTGAGGAGGTTCTCCACTATGCTCTTTGAGACGATAGGGACAGGTGGCGGGATCCTGCCTTCTTCCGTTTGCGATTGGCTGGGCGGCCGATGAACATGCTCTTTACCGCCGAAAAGCAGAAGACGACTGAGTTGTTGCGCGAGCACTTCCACGTCAAGGTCGTGAAAAAGGTTCTCGACGTTGTCGCTGAAAGATGTGTATTGGAAGAGAAAGTCAAGGCAGGCACTGCGCAGCTCTTCGTCGTCGACCAGCAACCACTGCTGTACATTCATCAAGACCTGGCGTGGTACGTCATCCAGTCTCTTTGGGCCTTGCAAGTTCATTGCGATCCTGCTGATTGCTCGCAAAGCCGTCACGATTGCACCCCGGTCTTGGCCGTACAACTGTGCAAGCAAGCTTTGGTAGAGCGCATCTTGTGGACCAAGGTCGCACCAGACGAGCAGCTGCTCGGCAATCTCCAGCAGGTAATGCTGCAATTCCACGACGGCGGGATGCTCGGGAAGGTTTAGTACGATAGCAATCGCGTCGCGAATAAGCGGTTGCCTGATGAGATACTGTGCATTCTCATGCTGAAGCACCATATTCCTGATCACCAAGCCAGCCTCCGTGATGCAATTGAGCTGTGACTGAGAGACACCGTCAAGAATGCCGTCATCGGTAATCTTGGGTATGCGTGACTGCAGCTTCCGCACGACATCACTGGTACCAGTCAGTCCGTTGAGAGTCTCCTCATCAGCATCCATGGTCTCATTGTCATAGCTGACATCCCACTCGACATCGTAGAAAATGCTGCTGACTTGCAGGACCTTCTTTACCAATGACTCGGCCAATCCAGGGAACTGGTCGAAGCGATACTTGTCGCCTCGCTCATGACTGATCTTCACCAGATGATGTAGTGCGTACCGCTCCTCCTCCGGCATGCCACTCTGGAGGGCCAGCTGGGCGCGAACGTATATGTTTGGGCCTATGAAGCCGGTGCCTGGCAGCATGATGTTCCTGTACTTCTTGGCCAGCGGTCCTGCATTCGCCTCGGCCTTGCGTTTGCGCTCATTGCGGTAGTAGTCCGGGTTGTTTGCGGGCGTGGTGACGGGTTTGAGAGACAGTGGATATGATTGCGATGGCTCATAGTTGGCCAGGGTGGCAGATGCGGCGCCGTTGGAAACGTTCATGAAGCCGTTCGGACCAGCGCCGGGTGTCGGAGAGCTTGTAGCCTGGACTGCGCCGCGCGTCTGCCTGCTCGAGGTCAGGTCTGGCTGAAAGAGCACTCTCTGCGGCGGGGCCTGCCTCAGGCCGCGAGTCGTCCGCCCGGTCGCACTGCCCGGGTCCTCTGCGCCATCCATCGCGTTCTCAGGTTTGGGTGTGCGTTGCTCTGGGCTCGTGCCTTCCTCATCCGCGTCCGCGTTGGCCAGAATCTTCTCCTCCTTGGTTGGCGGCCGAACAAAGTTCTCCAACGTCCTGCCCATTACATTCCCGCCCTTCGCCGTGACTTCCTCCAAGATCTCCTTTGGCGGTGGCTCCTTCTTCCAGTGGTTGCTGATCTCGTACGCGCACAGATTCTTATAGTAGACGTTCTTGATCTGGAAGGCCTGCGCCGCGGTGTACTGATTCTTCCCGACGAACTCCTCGGCGAGCTTCCTCCACATCAACGGCTTCGCTTTGGTGTCCGACACGAGATCGTACCCGCCTTCGCCCACCACGCGGTGGTAGAGCTTGAAGAGGTCGACATGTCGGATGCCGACTTTGGGTTCTGGCTCGAGATTGGTGCTGGAGGTGGGACAGACAGATCAGCAGACGCACGTAATGTGTGCTCTTTCACATACGCAATCACTCACCCTCGCGTTTGGTGGTATTCCGACAGCTTCTTAATAAACTCCTCGCGCCCGTCCGTCCTCTCGATGCTCTCACCACGCCTGGGTGCCATCTTGGGCGCGCTGCAGCCGCCAGCTGCACGTCACACCGCGACGTCCTCCCAATGTTCCCAATGCCACGGGGTCGCAAGTCAGCTCTATAATGCAGACATTGACTGGTGAAGTCGTTGCGACAGGATGCGACGCAATGCGACAACAATGTAGCGGCTCCTACAGGCACTACACGTGCTCTGATGAATGTCGCGAATGTGCCAGGGCTGCCTTGCGGAGCTTCGGCGAAACATCACCTCCGACTTAGGCTTATGATTACTTAATACCCTTACACCCCTTCCACCCCAACTTTCAACCCTCTCGCCTGGTCATGGTCACTCTGTACCAGTAGTTCGCACTGCACGACTGCATGGCTGTCGGTGCCACATTGCTTGATCTCGCAGAGAGATTCTGTTCCAGTCGCTAACCTACTGCAATTGCATGTATATGTGCCGAGCTTGCGGCCGCCTTCAACATGGCGACGAATATTTGCTACGCTGTCACTAAATTCTCGTTCGCCACGGGTCTACGACCAGACGCCTCCGTACCCTGGCAGCATCACACGTCTGATCAACTCTTTGTCATCCTCACGGGGAAGGACACTCGCCTTCCGGATGGCAGGCTTCGTCCTGATGGCAAGCTCGACATGAGGATTGTTGACCATACTCAGGTCATGGTGCGGTACATCGGTACTGCTCTGCGCTCAAGTATGCTGACTAGACCTAGGAGAGTGTCGACATTGGTCGGTATATCGATGATGCAGACGATGCTCAGCGTCGTGCACACGAAGCTCGCATCACGATCAAAACTGAGCAGCTACCCATCTTCGGAATCACAAAGGACAGTTTGCTCGCGGTCAGATATAGACTGGTTGATGGACAAGTAAGATAGTTTCCTGACTGACTGGCGCCGGCTTGCTGATTTTGGACAGGCTCGTCGCCTCCAGCTGCGGCTGGAAGATTCTGCCAAGTGTGAGCAGATTGTAAGGGTCTTCGAACGACGTGGCATGCAGTTTCAAGAGAGGCGCCCACGTACGGCAAGACCCGGCACCGCAACATCCACTGCTACGGCGACTATGGGTCGTCAGTCCACGTCTTCCGCACATTCGAGCTCGACCAGCTCAGACCAGGTGTTGCGGTCCCATGACCATGCCCCGGTGCTAGGCCCAACCTTATCAGCTGGACCGCCCGGTGCGACAACCTCGACAACCCGACCGGCCTGGCTGGTACAAGGCCCGCCCGCGCAGCCTCTGTCCATGTGGAACGAGGCTACGCCGCCTGGAAGTGTGATGCCTGATAGACCCACCACAGCCCAGCTCCATCGAACGTTCACCATGGCGAACCAGCAATCTCAAGCATCCATGGACGCGATGCGGGATCTAGTCGGCAAGAAAGAGAGGCCCTCATCGAGCTCACTCCTCAGCACTATTGAACTAATTCGGGATGCGGTTGAGGATGACAGTGCATTGCCCCATACCTCTTTGCCAACACCAGGCGCCCTGCGAACAAGCGAAGAAGTCTCGTCTGGAGTTGTCCAACCTTTCTCCAGTCACGCGCTTTCTCCTGATCCGGCCCGGATCCTGACTTCGACGACAACAATGCCCCCACCAGAATCACAGGAATTTGAACTACCACCAAGACGTGAGCTGCCTTTCAAGCGCCCGGACAGCAAACGTAGCGGTACTGGGAAGGAACCCAGTTCCAAGCCGCCGCTCTTACCCAAGTTGGCAGGCTCGGGCCTCTCTACGCGATCCAACGATACTTCGCTGGCAGACAACAGGGCCAACCGGCCAAGCACGGCCATTCCGCAGAAGCGCTCATCTGAGGCTGTTGAGGATGCTGCGAGTAGACCGCAAACATCTCTGGGTCTGCATTCCTGTGATCCCCCGCGGCAGGCAGCTGACAAGCCCGACAAGTCGTTACCAGCCAAGCCCGAGGCGATTGAGCTGCCTGAGCAGCCACGTGGTATGCATGGGCTGCTCAACGGTAGAGAACCTCTGGCTCCGCGCTCGAACAATACGCAGATACCAAGAGTCAGTAGCCTCGTAGACGCCGAGCACGAGATTGATCCGCAGTACTCGCCGAATAAGAGGCAGGCAGTCTTGACCCAGGACCCGACCACGAACGTTTACGCTGCTATCCGAGCGACTGCCGATCCGAACGTCGTGAGTCTGGAAGAGTACGCTACGCAGTCATGGCAGGACCGCCAGGCTGCACTCGAGGAGTTCATGATCAGCAACCTGAAGAATCCTGCCTTTGCAAAGCTGTGCGAAGACGTCGACAATTGCTGGAGGAAGTTGATATTGGGATTGTGAAGCGAGGTGAAGGATGGTTGGGGGACGCGCGCGTTTCCGTCTCGATATGGGATGATCTGGGATGATATGAGCGAGATGGGCACGATATTGCTTCGACCAGCTGTGACGAGGGACGACCGGATCTGCTCTAGATCATGTACTGTATAGCTTCTCATAGACGCTTCGATTCTTGTATCAATACTGATTTGACCAGAGTATATCACAAGCCTCGGACAACGACGCACTACTGAGGTGGTACTGGATGTAACGCCGCTCGGCTCGGAGCAGAGAGCGCCGATGACGACTGTGATAGGCAAGCACGCCATAGCGATAAGGAAACTGACGTCTCGTGAAGCCTCCAAGGTACCTAGATACCTAGATACCTTATCATTAATAATAATAATAATCAATAATTACTTGGAAACAAGGCCTCTGAGGTGCCTAGATACGTATCTCATCATCAATAATAATCATCAATAATTACTTGGAAACTTCAAGGCCGTGCCCGGGCATCTACCCTAGGTATACATCGGACCTGACAGTACATAATCGATGACGAAAGCGGTCGAGATGGCCATCGGGCCCGTGGGTGGTCGGTCGTCGGTACCGCTATAGCGACACGATCTAGGCCCAGGCGGGCTATGGGCACGTACATGGGTGAGCCTAGTGGGGGTTTGGGTCCGTGTTGATTGATTCATCAACATATTAATGGTGATTGATGGCGCATGCTTCCCTTGTTTCTCCTCGTCTGTCTGGTTGTTGTGCCTGAGGACAGATAGGGGTGATTATCTTGGAGGTCCATACCACGTCCCATGCGTCGTAGTGTTTGCGACATGTACCTAAACTATCGGGAGTGACAGGACAAAGAACTGGAAGGATTATTCAGCCGCGGCCCTTCTTCTGGAACTGAAGGAACAAAGCTGGATCTCGTATTATTATAGCAAGATGGCCACAGCACTCGTCCGGCATGACGGAGTCGAGGAAATGCAGTCTCAGGATCCCCGTCCCAGCAAGCGGCGACGCCTGACCGAGGAGCATGCCGCCCCGCTCGCGAACAAGCCCCCTGGGACCCTCACGCCTCCCGCCAGCGACAGCGACACCGACGTCACCGACGACCCCACCACCACCGCCGCCGGCCCCCACCCCGCGGACCCCACCCCGCTCCTCGCCAGAGCCCTGCACGTCCTGGCCACCGAAGCCGCCGCCCTCGCTCACATCCGCACGCTCTACCAGACCCACCCGGCCGCGCAGTCCGGCCTCCACGACACCGTCGCCGCGCTCCTCCACGCCCACCGGCACGGCGGCAAGCTCCTCGCCTGCGGCGTCGGCAAATCCGGCTACATCGCGCAGAAGCTCGTCGCGACGTGCAAATCCCTGGGCCTGGCCGCCAGCTTCCTGCACGCCTGCGAGGCCCTCCACGGCGACCTCGGCGACGTCCGCGCCCCGGACGTGCTCCTCTTCGTCACCTTCAGCGGCCGGACGGCCGAGCTCGTGACCCTGCTGCCGCACGTCCCGGCCGCCACGCGGATCCTCGCGCTCTCCGGCCACGTGAGGAAGGAGGACTGCGCCGTGCTCGCGGACCGGGACGACGGCATCCTGTTACCCGCGCCCATCCCGGAGAAGGAGGAGGTGAGTTTCGGCGTCGCGGCGCCGACGACTTCGACGACGGTGGCGCTCGCGGTGGCGGATATGTTGGCGTTGACGGTAGCGGAGGCGCTGTGTGCGGGCGCGGCGCTGAGGGAGGTGTTTGGGCGGAATCATCCCGGTGGGGCGATCGGGGTGGGGTATCGGAGGGAGGGGGAGGGGCTGGAGGGGGAGCGGGGTGGGTGTGCAGTGTTGGAGTTGCCTAGTCCTAGTATTTCTGGGAGTGATGGGGGGTGATGGGGGAGGGGACGTCTTGGATGGTTGGTTGGGATTTTCTTGGGTGCGATTGGGATTGGTTTGATCTGGTGGATGGATGGATGGATTGGACATGAACTTTATTCAGGTTAAGTAATTTAGCATTCATGCCCTTGAGGGCGCTTACGCATGCTTGATTTACTTTTGAGGAGAAAGGGAAGGAGGAGATGGGACGTCCTCTCCATTCGCATTCGAGGATGTTCTCTTCATCAGCTGTATCATGAATCAGGACATGTGTGACGTCCTCGACTCCACATCTCCTAGTGCTTGATGGGAGGCGGAGGCAGAGGTGAGGTGGAGGAAGGTGAGGATTACCAGGATCAAGTGTGAGAGGATTTCGAGTCGATGGAGCTGACACGTGCAGTCTGACCGTGTCCAAGTCACGAGCCGTTCTTATGTGCTGGGCGCGGCCATTCGATGTCCGACCGTCGGGACCTATAGGCGAAGGATGGAGGGCGAGCTTGATATCTCCACAGTCGTGACACTGTGGCCAGTAATTGGAGGTAGGTGGTATCCCGACTGAGGGCCATCATGTCCTTATGTACCTACATGTCATTCCTTGGACGAGCTCCAGATTGTCAACGGCACTTCGTGAGGCTTGACGAGCGGATGTGGCCGTCCGAGTCTCCGCTCTCGACTTCGCATCCGGATTGGTGTCCAGGTATTGGTGACCGGCCTCACCAGATACATGTGCCTCTATCGAGGTTTGGAGGGCGTCCACCTGCATGCTCGTGATGATGCCTTGGTCCAGTCAGGCTCCAGCCACGCCTAGATGGTCCCAAAGTCCGTCCGGTACGTCAATGTCCTGTGGTCATATATACGAGAATCGATCTGGATTTGGTCGCTGTCTCGCATATCCCGCGTCCAATCCAGCTTGCTCTGGGTGACCGCATGCGCATGGTCCACCGCTCCTACGTGGAGTCCTTCAGATTCCCATGCTATGGTTGCTCCGAAATATCGGATCATTACGGTAGATATCTCCATCTGGTCTCTGCAAAGACAGCATGCAGCCTCCGCCCCGCATAGATGCCGTGTCCTGTAATCCCGTGTCCTCGCAACCCCATCCTCCATAGAAATGCACCAAGTACCCATGCCGACTCCCCAAACACCACGCTCAAACGGACCCATCCCTGCCCTTCTGGCACAGATCCCTTCCCTTGTCGTGCCCACCCCTCACCAAAACCAACTCAACAACCACCACCCCACCACCACCGTCCCCACGATAATGCCCGCCAGCTTGAAGATGGCCACCCCGTTCCCCTGACTCGCCATGACCCCCAAGCGCCGGGCGCTCCCCTTCAACGTGGTGGCCATGCCGCTGAAGGTCTCGGAGGTGGAGTCGATGACGCCCTGGTCGCGGGCATTGTCGTAGATGTCGATGGTGACGGAGCGGAGCTGGCTGACTTTGGAGGAGAGGGCGGCGAGGGAGTCGTTGTTTTGTCTGGATGAGAGGGTCAGTGGGAGGAGCAGGGGGAGGAGGTTGGCGGTCAAGGACATACTGTTCGCGGGAGTAGGCTTCTGACATGGTCAATATGATTTAGGGGAGGTGATTAAGGCGGAGGAGAAGGAGGTTTTGGGGAACCTAAGGCACGGTGGCGCTTGGTGGTATCTCCGGCTGTGCTGCTCGAGTCTCTATGCCCACACTGGTTCTGTCCACGTACTACCAGGCTGCAGCATTCTTGGAGACGACGCAAGTGTTTTGTCACATGCGCCTATGTTCAAGGAGGCTTGGACAGATGATGGGGATGGACTCGGCTCAGCTTTCCGCCTGCCTCTCTCGGCGTTCGTCACGGGCGAAACCCCATCGTGCGCCATATATACCAATTCCGACATTACTAAGCAATTAATAGATTATTCGACTTGTTAATCTTCTAGAATTACTATCTTCTTACTATTATTATAATCTGAATATTTATTGTAAAGATATAACTAATATCTTAAAATAATACTATAGAACTTCTACTATTAATTAGGACTTATAGAAGGATTATATTAAGTTCGAGCGTATATATTATCCTAGTTTCTTTAGAGCTTACTAGTAATATTAAGCTAGGTCTAATATAAATTAACTTAATCTTCTAAGTATAAATATAATATCTAGCTAGATTAGAATACCTACGTATATCTACCTTCTAATATCCTTCTAGTACTTCTTATAATCTACTCTAAAGTTGTTAGATCTAGATAGTCTAATTGTATTATAGCTATCTATTAGTAACTAGGTAGATATAGCGCTCTCTTTTATTATTATAAGCTTATTAAGTACTTTATTAATATAGTAAGTCTAATCTAGTCTTAGTATACTAGCCTTTTAATCTCTAACTATTCTAATATTTAGTAGGTACGTTATCTTATCTAAGTCCTTAATCTTAAAGAATATTACAAACTCCTTCTTAAACTAGTCTATATTATCTATACTCTTAGCTCTAATTATAATATTATTAATATAGACTAGTATTATAAGTTTCTAGGTTTTATAAATAAAGAGATAGAGATCTGCCTCGCTCTAACTAAAGCCTATCTTTTCGATCTTTCCTTTAAAGAGCTAGTACTAATCTTAGGCTACTTACTTTAGACTATATAAGCTTTTTAGTAGTTTTAGTACTTTGCTAGGATTAATCCTTACGCCTAGTAGAGTTTATATTAGAATAAGTTCTTTTAGTACTAATTCTATAAAGGCGTTATTACTATTAACTTAGTAAAGCTCCTAGTTATTTATATAGACTATAGCTATAAAGAGTTAGATAGTATTATATCTAACTATTAGAGCGAAGGTATCTTTAAAGTCGACATCTAGGATCTAGCTAAACTCTCTAGCTATTAGCCGAGCCTTAAACTTATTAACTAACCTATTAGTATTATACTTTATATCGAAGACCTATTTAGCTATATTTAGATACGTATTTTTAAATACAACTATAGTCTCGTATATCTAATTACTCTTAAGCGCTTTAATCTCTACCTAGATAGCCTCTAACTATAGCTATTCCTATTTTTTATTAGAGATAGCCTACTTATATATTTTTAGGATAGGTATCTTCTCTAATAGTTATAATCTAGCTCCTATTACTACTATACTATAGTCTTCTACCTAGGCTATAAATACAAACTAGTTATTATTATACTAATAGGTATCTTCTCCTATACTTAACCTAATTATTATGTCGTAGATAGTAATAAAGCTACTAATAGTTTCTATAACTCTCTTAATATTATTCTATTAGCTTGTATCCTTCTCTTCCTAGTATTTCTTACTAGTAACTTAGGATAACTATATAGGAAGGTAATATAAATCTCTAACTTATAAGCCTTCTATTCTTATCTCTAACCTAGCTCTTTTTCTAAGTACTAGTATAACTAGTAATTCTAATATACTAGGTCGAGTACTCGAGCTATTCTACTCCTATTTAGGTTCCTCCGATTATTCTAGCTCTTTCCTATACTTCTCCGACCTCTCGTTATTAGAATCTAGGTTGTATCTCTTAATAGCTTTCCTATATACTAGTTTAGAAGGAAGCTAAATGTAGTTTACCTCTAGATATAAGATATATAGCTTCTAACTCGAGTTTAGGTTCAACAGATTCTTAGGTAATAGTGCTATACTACTCTAATTCTTTAGAGTAAAGCTAAGTTATAAATTACTTCTCTTACTTTCTTTAAAGAATTTAATAGACTCTAATATAAGAACTTTCTTTATATCTAGCGCCTATATCTTCTACTACTTCGTAGTATACTCTATATATCCTACGAAGATGCCTTATCCTCCTCTATTTACGCGCGAGAGTTAGTTCTTAGAATATTCCTTCTTTAAACCTACTCTGTCTTTAGTAACTTTATTAACCTTCTTATTATTATAATATAGGTAGTTCGGCGCCTAAAAATCCTTAGTACTATATATATAATACTTCTCGTTATCTTCTTTAGTTTCTAGGCGGTCGCCTTTATTATTATCTTTAGAACTAGCGTCGTCCTATTTTCGGCTCTTAGGTTATTTATATAGTTAGTCGGCGATTTGCCTTTTAGTTTTCTTGTTTTAGTTATAGTTCTAGTCCTCGCGCGGCCTCTTACTATTATTATTAAGCGTCCTAGTTATTCTATAGCCCTTCCTAGTAGTCTCTAGTCGGGTAGCTAGTAAGATAAGGTCTTACTAAGTTATTAGTAATTTATAGTAAGTAATAATCGCTACTCTTAAATAAGAGTATAATTTAACTAGTAGATATTAGATACGCTATCCTATTATATATAGCTCTATCTTGTCTTTAAGAGTACTAAGATATATAGCAAAATTCGATACTATCTATTTCTTACCTTAACGAGCTATCTTATACTAGAAGATAATAGTAATTATATAGTTTGTAGAGTCCTCGACCTAGTTAGTATAGAATTATTTTAACCTCTCCTATATATATATACTATTATAGATATTAGTAAGGTTATACTTCTTATTATTAAAAAGTAAAGGGCAGTCTTATGCCTTCCTACTTAAGTTAGAATAAGAAGAGTTATGCTAGATTATAACTTACTAGTCCTCTAACTAAGGCCCTACAAGCTTAGCCCTAGGAGGAGGAGTATTTAAGGAGGAGAGAGAAGAGACGATTCCTCTTCTTAAAAAGAGAGAAGTTTTTACTATTTTTTTTCCGTACAAAAAAAAATACATAATCCTTTCCTAATATAATATATTCCTCCTATAGCTACTTCTATACGCGTAAATCTATTACCTAGCAGAGAGAGGATCTTAGTTTAATAGGTTATAAGCCTAGGTTTTGCCTATAGCTAGGAGTCGAATTTGTTAGAAGAGTATGCTTAATCTACTTATTAATTAAAGGCAGACTCGAGGCCGCTACCGTACTATATAGGAAGACCGGAGCTAATTAGAGGACCGATTAGAGAGCTCCTAAGGCACATATAAGTTGTAAAAGCGCCTAGTAACTACCTAGATATAGTTAAAGTTTGTAGTAACCTTAGGGAAAACTATACTAGATTCGACTTAAAACTACTACTTCGTTTATCTCTTATTTATTCTTAGTTTACTAGTTTATTTATTTTTAATTCTTTTTACTATAGATTCTACTAAGGACTAGAAGAAGGTCCCTACCCTTACTCGAGAGAACTACGAGCTCTAGTTTAAATAGGTAATACGACTACTTATATCGAAGAAGGTCGTATAGCTACTAGATTAGAAGGCCCCTCTCCTAGCTAGCCTAAGAATAGCGATTATAAACGGCGAGATTCTAAGGGTTAGAGAGACTATAACGTAACTACCTCCTCCTCCTTTAGCCGCTTAATAAGCGGCGCCTCCTACTCGATAGGCGCCTCCTCGCGCCTAGAGGTTATAGTCGGAATCTAACATACTAGTATCTAGGATAAGTAACATACACCTTAGTAAGGACTCTACTAGTTAGGGCGGTTAGAGTACTAGTTAGAGTACTACTAGTTAGAGCTCTACTAGTTAGAGAGCCGCTAGTTAGAGTGCTAATTAGAGCTCCTCGAGCTAGAGTATTAGAATAATACTATAAGTAACTACGCTAGAAGGGAGGCATTTATAGTATATATTTAGAAATCATACGTATAAGCTAGTAAATACTAACGAGTAGTACTAGGATAACTCTATAGCTCTATTCGAGATAACCCGGAGCCTAGACAAGATCGACTTATCTCTAATACTAGAGTATATTACGGCTGCGGATATATAGGCCCTCCTAAACATAAAGTATACTAAAAACCTTCTAACTTCGTTAAGAGTATACTAGTAATAGTATACGACCTATAAGATAGACAAGGATATAATAATTAATAATGCCTTTATAACTCTATTAAGCCTCTTACGTAAGATTACTAGTATCGAGCTAGACTTAAAGATCTTATACTCGTATAATAGAGTAGTCTAGTAGTTACTAAACGTATTACTAGAGTAATACTATAATCTTAGACGGACGATCGACCTAATAGGCATAAAGGACAGCGTAAAGATTATATATATCTTGTTCGAAAAGGAAGCCCGGATATAAGGCTCTAACTATATAATAAGTATAGAGGCTAGAAGAGCTAGGTCGTACTATCTTTACGGCTTATCTAAACATCTTGTTCCTAAGTGCCTAAGCCTATTAGAGTGCTAAAAGATACTAAAGAAGAAGAAGAATAAGAGGAGGTCTAGCCTATAGCGCTAAAGAAAAGCGAATATAACCGACCTTAAGACTCTAACGTAGAAGATTAAGGCACTTAAGAAGGCGAAGAATAGGTCTAGTTAGAGTAAGTCGCGACTAGGCAAGAAGGATAAGAAGCATTCTAATAAGAGTAAGGGCAAGTAGAAGTATAAAAAGGGTAAGGTATATATAGCCGAAGCTAGCATATTATTATCTAGCGACTCTAATTTAGAGTGCTCGAGTTCCTCTAAGAGCTCGGACTCCTCTAATAATAAGAGTAAAGACAAGTACGAGTTAGTAGAAGCTACGGCCGATTATAAAGGCAAGCTTCTATAAGGTACAATTCTCCTTAACTCTAGCGTATTAGCCTATATATCTAATAATAAGAATCTCTTTAGGAGCCTAAACCTAACTAGTCTAAGAAGAATAAAGGTTAGGGGTAGCTTCTTAGAGAGCAGACATAGGAGTATAATAGAAGTCTCTAATACGTTTAGGGGAAGTCTTATAGTACCTACGTTTTATATTCCGAACCTAGGTATTACTCTAATCTTAGGTTAAAAGCTTGTCTAGGAATTCGATTTAGTTAGAATAATGCTTCCTAATACGTTCTATATAGTAAACTCGAATATCGATCTAGTTCTTAAATATTATTCTTACTATAGTGTCTATTAACTCTAGAAAGTCTATAATACTCTAGTCCCTTAGACTAACGAAGTAGAGAACAGAGTAGAGTCTCTACTTACTCTAATAGCAGATGTAGATAACTCTAACTAAGCTGCGTATAAACTCTATAATCTCTAGCATCGTCGCTTCTTATACTATAGCACATCTAAGCTAAGATCCCTTTATAAGGTTACTACGCTAAAGAACCTAGTACCTATCGTCGATAGCTTTAACTATAAGACATATAGAATTACTAATATAAAGAGGAAGCGGGGAAAGGTAACTAACTAAAAGTATTAGATCCTTAAACTTATCTTACTTAATATCTATAGTCTCTTATTACTATCGAGGGAAGGGTATAGGTACTTCCTTATTATTATCGACAATTACTTGCGAAAAGTATAGGCGTACCTCCTTAAGAAGAAGTCGGACTTAGCTAAAGTACTTCGATGTTAGCGAAAGAAGGTCGAGCTTCAGACTAATAGCTTAAAGCCTAAGGTAGTAAGAAGTAATAATATAGGTAAACTCCTATCTATTCTAAAGGAATAGGAGTTAGAGTATAGTATAGAGCTTAACCTAACTAAAGCGTACAACTCTAGGGCGAATAGTATTACTAAGAAGTATATTAGAGATGCTAAACAGGTAGTTAGAGCAATAATAGAGGATGCTAGACTCCTAATTAAGTTCTAGCTAGAAGCTCTAACCGCGAGCTAATATGTCTATAACCTATGCCTAGTTAAGATTAACGATCTCCTACTAACGCTAGAGGAGGCTTAGTTAGAGAAACGACTATTAGTTAACTACATACGTGTTTAGGAGTACTAGGTTGTTTCGTATATTAATCTAAAGTTAATACCTAAGGATTCGTAGAGGGACAAGCTAATAAATCGGAGACGTAAGAGAGTGTTTATTAGGTATATTAAGGGTACTATAAAGATATAGAAGATCTAGGCACCTAATTTAAGGCAGGTAATCGCTATAGGATCTATCAAATTCTTCGAAGAAAGTAAGGAGGGTAAGATCAAACTTAGCTTTACTCTAAAGAATTAGAGTAGTTCTATACTAACGCAAAAACTAGTTAGGCGCCTAGTAGAGCCTAACCCGAACCTAACGCGCCTATTACTACCGAACCCGACGCCGCCGAGCCTAACTATAACACATAGGGTCGCGACACATATCTAACTACTATAGCTACTAAAACCTAATACGAGCGTTAAGAGATATAACCTTAACTCTAACAACAAGCTAGAGAAGTTAGAGTAATAAGAGAAGGAGTAGGGCTAGTTAGAGCAGGTCTAGCTAGAGTAAGAGCTAGTAGCTCTGCCTATACCCTCCGCTCTAGTATTAGGTAAGAGGATAAGGATAGTATCGGATAGGTTAAAGGAAGTTAGAGTAGATAGAGGCCTACTAAGATAGTTAAGTAAGGTAACTAGTAAGAGAAGTCGTAATTAGAGTAACGAAGGGAGGTAGGACAAGTTAAAGAGGGCTATAGAGACGATTAATACCTTTATTACTATCTACGATATAATATTAGGTATAAACGTAGAAGAAGAGTTCTATTAGTATAAGGATAGCTAGTTTAGATTTACGGCAGACGTAGAGGAATATAGCCTAGTAGTAGTAGGAGCTAGAATACGACTATTAGAGAAGATACCTATCCTAAAGACATACGAGTAGGTAGTCTCTAATAAGAAGTAGGGATACCTATAGCTAGAAGCTATGTAGGTAGAAACTATAGCGTTAGAAGGCAACCTAACCTATAAAGCTATAGTCGCACTAGCGGGAGCTAATCTAATTATGTCGAAATAGGTCTTCGATATAAAATATAATACTAATAGATTAGTTAATAAGTTTAAGGCTCGACTTGTTACTAGAGGATTTAGCTAGGTACTTAGAGTAGACTTTAAAGATACATTCGCCCTAATA